>JAADVL010000358.1:0-30192 GCA_023334995.1 Pythium sukuiense
CACCGCTTGGAGCACCACCGCTTGGAGCACCGCCACTTGGAGCACCGCCGCTAGGAGCGCCTCCACCCTTTCCGCCGTTGTCGCCGCCATTGTTGCCTCCGTTGTCACCACCACCGTTTCCACCACTTGGAGCACCACCACCGTTGCCGCCGTCACCATTGCCACCGTTGGACTGGCCCGCGTTGTCACCGCCAGCATTACCACCGCTGTTGCCGCCGGTGTCACCTCCACCGCTCTTGTTATCGTAGTTGTCACCGCCGCTGTCACCACCACCATTAGAGGCAGCAGCTCCAGAGTCACCGCCGCCGCTTGTTCCGGAGCCGCTCTTGGCCTCACCATCAGAAGAGGCGCCGCTGCCGCCCGTCGCACACGTCTTCGTCGACTGCGCTGGGAAATCGTCCGTGAACGTCACCGTGAAGTCCGGCTTGCCGCCCTGCTTCCACGTGCAGCACGGATCACCGAAGGCCTGGCCAACAGTCATGCTCGAGCCAGGGAACTTGTCCTTACAGAGATCCGCCGACCACGTGCCGGAGAACATCTGGCCGAAGGGAGTGTAGTCGCTGTCGCCCTTGTGGCCGAGCGTCTTCTTGAACGCGCTTCCGTTTGGAAGACCCTGGAGGAACTTTTCCATGGCCATGGTGGTTTGCGGCATCATGGTGAGGGCCGTGCCCACAACGAGGAGCGTGATGGCAGACTTCATTGCGTTCTTCTTGTCTTGTAGTTAGTTGACTGTGTGTGATGGAGAAGGCAAATGCGAGAATGAAAAGCCACTTGCAAGGGTAGATATGTTCAATGGGCAGTGACGCCTCCACGGAGAGAGGTGGAGAACGCATTTCATGGATATCGTCTGCCACTTGATACTAGCCCCCCACATGGCGCGGACGCCAGCGTCGCCAGTCCATGCTGGATCTGTGAAAGCTGCAGTTCAGTTGAAATGTCGTGTACGCTGAAGAGGACTTCAAACTATCTGTCGCCTTGGCACAAATTTCGTGTGGGCTCTCGGTGGTTTTGAAGGACGACAGTGTCGGATGCGTTGAGCGTCCGGAATCCGGCGGTCCACGTGGACGGCGCCTCTACACTCTAGCGGATCCGTTCGGCCTGGCTATGTGCAACTGGTTGGGATCTGTTGACCCAGATGGAAGTGTAAAGGAGACAGTAGCCAAGTCACCCTTCTGGGTAACTTGTGATTTGTATGTACGGGTGTGATCTGGTTAGTGCCATTCAACTGGCTTGTGTCCACTGACTAGCCTCTGTCTTCCTGTTCTGAGGACATCCGGTGGCGGCAAGTCAGTCACGCCAAGCTGACTCGATAGAGATTCTCGACGCACGGCCTTTACCCTCCAACAAGCAGAACGCACAGTCTCACCATGGACGAGGATCCAAGTCAATGCACACAGGAAGGCTGCTGATCCCAAGCAGGTCGATCACACTACTGCTCACACGTACTGCTATGGGAGGCTGGTTATTACAACGTAGATACGAAATACAACTTTGGACTGAGGATTTACTACGTAACGTGGATCTACGGATCATTAGATCTATTTCTCTCACACTCTACAGCAAGGACTATGCGCTACCACTCATGGACACGTATCGCTCACGAAGCCTCTTTAGTACTGGGACGTTCCACCACTCGCAGGCGCAGGCGCAGGAGCAGGAGCGGACGCTGGAGCCTTGGCAGAAGTGCCTCGCAGAGAACCGCCGCCTGTAGTCGACGAGCCGAACGAGAACGACTTGCCACCACCGGAAGTGTGGGTCTGTCCACCGAAACCACCAGTGCCAGTCGTGTGGCTGCCTTGCTTACCGCCGATGCCGCCGATGATGCCGAAGCCATTGGCGCCAGCCGGGATCCCAGCAGGAACAGAGCCACCGGAAGCGCTCTTACCCCCGCTTGGCATCGAGCCACTGAAGCCACTAGATCCGCCGCTTGGCTTCATGCCGCCGAATCCACCAGCACCGCCGCTTGGCACGGAGCCACCGAAGCCACCCGACCCACCGCTTGGCTTCATACCACCGAAGCCCCCTGCTCCTCCACTTGGTAGCTTGAAGCCGCTCGCACCACCAGGGCTGCTGCCGCCATTGCTACCGCTTGGCATACCTCCTGGAATACCACCGCTTGGCATGCCACCACCGTTGCTCCCGTTCTGGCCCGGGCTTCCTCCACTTGGCGAGCTGGGACCGCCAGCTCCATCTCCGCTGCTTGGCTGGTCGCTGTTGTCACTGGTGCCTCCGCTCGGCTGGCCACTGTCGCCACTGTCTCCACCACCGTTGTTGCTGGTGCTGTCTACTCCGTCGCTCTTACCACCATTGGCACCACCGCTACCACCGGCTTGGTTGGTGGCATCACTGCTCTTGTCGTCGTAGCTATCGCCACCGCTGGTGCCACCGTTCGAAGCGCCTGCTGCATCACCACCGCCGGCATTGTTGCTCGTAGCAGCGTCGCTGCTCGTAGCCGATGGAGCACTGGTCGCCGTACTACCACCACCACCACTCGTCGCACAAGTCTTGGTCGACTGTGCTGGGAAGTCGCTGGTGAACGTCACGGCAAAGTCTGGCTTGCCGCCCTTCGACCACGTGCAGCAGGGGTCCCCGAAGGCCTGGCCCACAGTCATGCTCGCGCCTGGGTACGCCTTCTTGCACAGATCAGCGGACCACGTGCCCGAGAACATCTTACCGAAGTCGGTGAACCCACCGCTGTCGGTGTGACCGAGAGACTTCTTGAACGAACTACCGTTTGGGAGACCGTCGAGGTACTCGGGCTTGGCCTGGGAGAGCTGAGGGGCCAGCGTGAGCGCAAGGCCGGCGAACAGAATGACGGACACGGTCTTCATCTTGACGTTGAGGTGTTGCTTTGGCTGCTGAGCTCGAGGCAAATCCTGGAATGAGGGTTCTGTCACGAGACTGCCTGCAAGGCAATGCCGGTGGTCTTGGTGAAGCTCTGAGCTCACATGTAAAGATCCTCTATGGTACCATTTTGCATACCGGCTTGTCGAAGTTAAGATTGGCATCCGGAATCCGTGGGTGCAACTGGTGTTCTCGATACCCAGCAGCCTACACAGCGGCAACCCCACAAGGCTTTTACAGTCTCGGTGGCAGTACAGCAGTGGAAGGGTAAAGATGCTGAAAAGGGGGCAATCTCAGGAAGGACTGACTTTAGTCAGATGGACGTCGAGGAGGTCTACGCTGTGACAAGGTCTTTTATACGGTATCAAGCCGACATGTTCATAGGCCTTTACACTTGCCACTACCTGTATTGGAATTGCGTTATGCCTTGGCGTCCGAAAGACTGGAAGACTCTCGTTGTCAAATGTACCATGCTGCTTTTAGCCTCCCAAGCCGGCGACTAGCCACCTCTACACATTCCACCGGTGAACACCTGCATCTAAGAGGCCCCTTAGAGTCGCTGCACGCCGACTGCATCGATCTGGAAGAAAATCCAAGTGGAGCAAACAACAGATGAGGTCGCGTGACGTATGAAACACAGCTACTCATGAGAAAAGCAGGACAAAGCGAATCCAAAGCAGAGATGTCATTGGCTTCTATTATGGAGACCGACTTTTAGCACATCTTTGCGATTGGCATGATAACCGCGTTCGACCTGAGCTTCGCACTCAGTTAGGAAGCACCTTGCCGAGGTAGCCCCAGTTCTCTCCTGGGATGGAATTGAGGTTGATGAACACGCGTTCAGCCGCAACGCCCAGCACTGTCGCCACAGCCTCGGACAGAACAGCCACCGTGTTCGGGTTGCGCTCGGCGTTGATGCCGCCCTTGGTACGGACGTTCACGAACGCGCATGGCTGAGCATACACAAGTTGGGAAGCGACACGGTTAGCTACTGTACTCTACAGTTCCCCAAAGCCCGAAACTTGTCCACGAAGACGCACCTCTGTCGTGGTGGAGTGCAGCATGTCGCGGTCGAACTCGACATTCGCCATCACGTAGATTTCTGGGACCTCGAGCACATCGGAGAGGGTCTTGGAGACTGCCTTGAGCACGGTGTCGACGTCCACAGACGATCGCTTGACGCTGGTCGCGATGGAAATGAAAGGCATCTTTGATCGAGGGTGGTGGGATCAGCAGGAATTGCAGAGTGAGTGAGTCGTGAAGCCCTCAACCGCGTGGAGGAGACGTTGGACTTGGATGCTTCTTGAACGAGAGCCCCCGATGGTGTGGTGGCGATGGCGAGGGAGAGGAACGCGTGGGGGATGCCTCGAGTATCTAGCATGTCTGCATATCTGCCTGCAATACTGAATACGGTCCTGTGGACAGAGTGGAGGTCGTAGTGCCTGGAGTGGAGGTCTTGCCGCTGCCTAGAGTGGAGATTACGCCACCCGGAGTGGAGGTCTTGCGTAATGACTTGCGGTATCCCCAACAACACTGGATGAGAAACTAGTTCGTCAGTGACGTCCGCAATCACGCAGGATCTTCGAGAGTGTCGTCATCGGTATAGTATCTACTCGTACATCTACAGCACTGAGACGGATCCCATTGCGGAGAACGCCATCTCCATCGTCAAGACATGCATCCCAGTCCAGTGCCGATTCGGTGCGGTGGGTCATTCATAACTCAGGGCTAGGGGCGCTCCCCAAACTTCAGCTCACAAAGTCAGCTGCGTCGTGAGTCTGATTCTCAAAACAGGGTTGAATACATGAATACAAATGGCACCAGTATCACCTTTTTCTGAAACTGATTTATCTCAATATCACCTTCTTTTGGTGAATATACGTCCTCATGGCTGGCGTCATCGAACCCCGCTGAGGGGCTAAGTATTCCCAGGAAACGCAAGCCGCGCGACCAAGCAGCCACGCCGCCGCCGATCTCCGAGGAAGAAGCGTCTCTATTCTACCACCGCTCATCGCCTGAGTCTGCCAAGCAGATCCACGGGACGTACAGTATCGTGAAGCGACGCGCCAGGAAGACTTACGAGTGTCCACATCCGAGGTGGTGTGTTCAGCAAGGCGACCACCGAAGTTCCAGCATCCCAGCAACCTGACCATGGTGCTGAACGTCCAGGAGACGTCCGGGCTCGAGCCAATCCCGTTCGTGGACTCGCGCCAGCGAGGCACGAATCCACCAGCTCCGTGGACGCCTGGGAGTTCCGTTGCAGTGCCGTGGGAGAACGAGCTGCGCCAGGAAGAGCAAACGACTGTCATGATGGACTCGTCCGAGAGCTGGAGCGTCGAGCCAAAGTTCAATCCTTCAGGCATCATTGAGGCATCAGTGACCGGACCAATTGAAGGCGACGCGCAGGTTTCCAGTCATTGGCTGACGCCCCAAGTGCCGGCTCTGAGCATTGGCATCGACGCTGTCGCGACCGTGAAGACCGAGCCTGTGAAGCCCAAGGCGCCTGTGAGGAAGCGTGCACCTCGGAAAAAGATAGCTACTGTGATTGTAGCCCCGCCGGTACTAGATACTGGAGCGATCATGTCGCTGGACGAACTGAACCAAGCCAAGCGCAAGAGCGAGATCGAAAAGAAAAGCCGCCAGAAGCGAGCGGTACGCCTTTCCAGCCGAGTGGCTTTGGAGGAGCGGTCGCTGACTGATCTCTTGTGTATTTTCCCATGTCTCTAGCTCAACATGGACAGCATGAAGGACCAAGTGACCCGACTGGAGCAGAACCTGATACATTTGATTCGCGGGCAAGGCCAGCAGAGCCAGTATTTACTGGCTCAAGACCCACAGATCCGGCTCACACTGCAGGGACGACTGATTCGACTCCGTGAGGACCTGTCGCGGCAATTCAGCGACTCGGTAAGCTTGCGGAACGAACAGGCCCAACTGTACCAGCACCTGCAGCATTTCGTCGACATCAAGGAGTCGCTCACGAACATCTTCTCATCGGTGGGTCAGATTGGACTACGCAGCCCCTCGCTCGTCCGATAAATTAACGAATCAAGTTTGCTGATGCAGCACGACTTCTCCGACCCAGCCGTGTACGATCTGCTTGCAAGGTGGACGCCGCCGTCCGACGCCGAGTGCGTCGAGCTGGCGAATGAGTCCATGGAGAAGATCCTGTCGTCCACGTTCACGAAACGCTGCGCTACGGACCACCACGCTGGCTGGAAGCTCACGTACGAACAATCTCCGCACAAGGGCTTCCAGTTTGCCATTGACCGGGAGATCTCGTCGATCGACATCCCGGCGCTGACGCAGACAATATGGGACGCACGCGCGACTTCGGAAGGTGCCAATGTCCTCGCTGGCATGGTGTGCAAAGCTCGCCTGACCGTTCTGAAGGCCGTGAACAAGGACATGATGATCATCAATCGATCGTTGAGCTTCCCCGACTTCACCGTACGCGCCGTTTACCTGCTCTTCCGAAGGGAAATCAACGGCCAAATCTACGTCGTCAGCCGGGAACTCGGCTCGGCTCAAGATCTCACCATGACGCAAGCAATGTCCGGGACGACCCAAGAGCAATGGGTCGACGTCTTCTCGTGGTCGACGTTCCAGAAGATCCCGAGCGACTCGCCCGCTACTATTGGGCGTGCTGGAAGAACCGGGGAAGGTGACACGTACAACGTTTTGTATGGCGGATGGTGGGATTCGTCTTTCGCGTTGAGCATCAGGCGCTGGCTGCTGGAGATGCTGTTCATGGTCGTACGCTGGGAGAGCGTCTACATCAAACCACGTCTGCTGGCCCAATAGCTCTCTTCTTTTCGTGCGACAAAATCCGGTCTGGTAACGTGTACTTGAGTTATCTGTTGTCAACTACTTGCTCCATCGTTGGAGGCGTCTGTGTGGGTTTCGCTTTCTGTAGGTGTCAGCGTCGATTCATACTTCACGTCTCCAAGAAGATCATGGAGCACTCTCGGATTCTTCGGCTTGTACGTTGCCAGGGGGGCCTCCAGGTACGGACATCTCGACACGAGGCTGCCTGTGGCATTTCCCCATGTCTCCAGTGTTTCGACTCTCGCTCGTTCCGTTCTCGCTTGGTCGGCCTCGTATCGACTGTCGATCAAAACAGCCTCTATCAGCATCTTCTCGCCGTGGACGGCCAGGTGCCTGGCGTCTTGAGATGACACATTCGAAAAAGCCTTGACGACGACTGGCGAGAATTTCTTCGTGAGCTCATCGGGGCAGAATACCAGCGGGATATGTGCGAACACAATCTCCACCGGTGACTGGTTACGATGCAGGCAATTGACGCGGAAGCTCGCGTAATCCTGGGCATCGAAGGCGCGATCGGCGGCGGTGTAGAGATCGTGGAGAGGAGGAATATCGTGCGTCGTGATACAGGCAGAGCGGCGTCGACCGATCGGCACTGACTTCATGATTCGATACCCGCGGTGGTCGAACAAAACGATGTCATAGCGTACAGTGCGATTCGTTTCGACTTGGACCCAGCCATCGAAGCTCAAGCGATGTTCAATGCGTTGATCAAGCGACTGGTACGGGAAAAGCTGTCCGCGGATGGATGTGAAGCCATAAAAATCCGTCTTTTCTTCTCGCTGACCGCCATACTTTTGTATCGCAATGTGAGGCTTCGGCGTGATCGTGAACTGGACCATCGACGACTTGCCAATTTCTTCCAGCACATTCATCGCCTGGTTCCGAGCAACGGAAGAGCTGCGGAAAACGAGTCCAAGACAAACGATAACGGCCACTGCTGCAAACACACACAGCGCGAGGCAAATCGCGTCTCGGAGCCTCGCCACCCGACGGTCAGCGCGTAGATCCCTCGCTGCATCAAGCTCGTCGTAGACGTACGTTTGCAGAACGCGTCTTGGAGGAGCAGTGGGATCCGCAGGAAGCACAGTGAAGTGAGCTCTTGGAGTCCAGGCTTCGTCATTGCCACCTTCGGCATCATCGTCTTCGTCGTTCATCTCCTCGCCCGAGCCTGCTGATGTGTTATAACGAGACCATTGCGTGTATCGCGGCACGCGTTGCCAGCGCATGGTAGGCTGCGAAGTAAAAGAAGCTGCCTATCGTCCGAGACAGCGACGCCAACGCCAACGCCGCGTCCCCAGCCAACTGCCGCATTGATCTTGAGGGATGGAATCAGAGATGGCTACACTATTAATAGTAGCCCCGGAGCACTAAGAAGGCGAGAAAGTACACGCCAGGACACGATGAGCACAAGCCTCGCTTCATTCCACGATCGACCGCATTGACGACAAAGCTGGCTGCGACGGAGATGGCCGTGATAATGAAGAAGATGAAGGCGCTGCTGCAAGACGCATGGCGCGCTCTGCTGCCGAAGTCGTTTGACTCCAAGTCGCAGACCATTCAGTACACGGTGCTGCCTCCGCTCAAGACCGTAGCGGTAAGCGTGGCTGGCCATCGATCCCCCGCGCGGACGATACCGGATTGATGTACGCTTGACTTGCAGCTGTGCTTCTGTGCCTGCGCGTGGGAGTTCATCCGAGAGCTCACCCACCCTCCTGGTTGCTCTGCGTGGTGGAGCTGGCGGATGTGGCTGCTCATCATGCCACAGGCGACGCTGCTCGCCGCGTTTTTCCTCCAGTTTCTGCTCGTCTTGCGGTTCAAGCGGAGCATTCAGCGAGCTGTCAGTGTCGCTGTGACTCTGCTGATCCCGTTCGGATTGTGGGCAGCTCTGCACTCAGCTTTCCGGGCAAGTGTGGGTCTGTGCTGCTGCTATCGACTGCTCTGGTACGTCGGGCATCACATCGCCTTCCTCGGCTGTCGTGAGGCTCATGAATATATCAGCCCAATGAGCTCGCCAGACCAACCCGAGCCAAGCGCCAAGGCTTGTAGCCTCTTCTTCAGCAACTGGTACGTCACTTTCGAGCCTCGTCCCGCTCCAAGACCTCTAAATCGCCTTTTCCCTGCAGTTCCTGGGCTTTGACTCGCAAGATCGCTCACTTTTCCGCCACGATGGCCATGGTGCCTCCGCTGGTGAGCCGAATCTATCGACGTCGGACCACGGGAACCCTTATTGACTCAGCATCCGCCCCCAGATCACACTAGGACTGTCCGCAAGCTTTCTGAACGCTCAGGACCGAGCCGCACGCCGTCACATGGCCAAGTTCCTGCGCAAGTTCAAGTGATCTCAAGCCTCAACCTTCACGCACACCACAATAAGCAGTTGAGAGACACGATTCCATTGCGAGAGTATACTTACAGCCTATGCGCCGTCCATGGCAACGTCGCGCTCGTCGATCTCGCCTTCTTCGCCTTCTCCTCGGTCCTGTGCTGTCGTGTGTCCACTGCCACTGATAGTCAGCTCCATCAATGGCAGCCCGTTGATCTTGCTCTCCATCTTCTGGTGTTTCACCTGGCGCATCTGCCGCTTGCGCTTCTTCTTCAGCTCGTCCTCGACTTCGAAGATCTTCTTATACACTTCTTTCGTCACGTGGGTCTTGATCATCGACAGGAAAATGCCGCCTTTGGTGCGGCGTCGCGGCTGATGGGACTGCGACTGCATCATATGCGGTGGCCGTCCACAGGCGTCGACATTCACCTCCAAACCGCCGTGCTCTTCAATCGTCTGCGTCTCCATCAGCGCCGTCCACGCCGTGTCAGCGCCCGCCAACTGGACCACGCGGTGCATCAACGCGATCTTCGGCTCGTCCAGCAGCTCCGCCAACGCACGCGGCATGGCTTGGACCTTGGGACGCTGCAGCCGAGGCCTCTTGGGCTTCGTCTGCTGCTGCTGTGGCTCGGAATCGTCGCTATTCGCCCGTGAAGCTCCAATTTCCCGTCCTTCTCGGTGGCCTCCGCGTCCGCGACCGCGTCCTCCTCCGTGGCCACCACGCTCTCGGCCACGCCCTCGGCCACGTGGGATGATGTGGTCACTGTGTGGGTCGTGGTCGTACTCGCCGTGCTGCTGTGCGAGGTGCAGCATGGCCGCCGGCGGCGTCATCGCGTCGTCCATTTTCGCTCCTGCGATGCTCTTGTCTGTTGGGTGGCTTGCCTTCCAATTCATACGTACTTAGTGGATTCTAACGTACTTAGAAGCCTCTATCATCAAAGTTTTTGCGTATTACAATACTCTCTTATCGTCAACCAATGCATGCAAATGACCTGTATAAACGCATACTGGTGAGCGGCTGCAGCATTGACCCGCCAAGATGTTGCGCCGATCGCCGTGGCAGCACGGCGCCGCCTCGCGTCTCGCGGCGTCCACACTCCACCGCAGTACGTCCACTGCCCTCCTACGCTCGCTGTCCAGCTCTGCGCCGCCGTTCGCGCGTCGCACGCATCTGTGGATCCCCACAGAGAAGGAAAATCCAGCCGACGCCGCCATCCCTAGTCACCAATTGCTCATTCGCGGCGGTTTCATCCGCAAGAGCGGCCACGGCTCGTTCTCCTTCTTGCCGCTGGGCAAGCGCGTGCTTAGCAAGCTCGAGGCGATCATCGATGACGAGATGTACGCCATCCAGGGCAACAAGATCGACCTGCCGCTCATGGTCTCCGCTGATCTGTGGAAGGTCTCGGGTCGCTGGCAGAACCGCGGACCGGAGCTCATCGCGTTTGAAGACCGGCGCGGCGACATGCAGACGCTATCGCCGACCCACGAGGAGTGTGTGACCAGCCTCGTGGCCTCGCACTACACCAACTCGAACGCGTCGCTGCGTCTGTACCAGGTCGGCAAGAAGTTCCGCGACGAGATCCGCCCACGGTTCGGACTCCTGCGGGGCCGGGAGTTTTTGATGAAGGACATGTACTCATTTGATACGAGCTACGAGAATGCAATCAAGACGTATGACGACGTGGTGGGCGCGTACGAGGCGATCCTTCAGAAGCGGCTCCAGTTACCAATCGCCAAGGTCGAGGCTGATACGGGCAACATCGGTGGTAACCTGTCCCACGAATTCCACGTGCTAGCGGCTATCGGGGAGGACGGCTTGCTGTCTTGTGACTCTGAGGGGTGTGATTACGCAGCGAACGTCGAGAAGGCCTTCGGTACACTTGATAGTGACACTCTTGGCCCTGAAATCGACGCGTCCGTCGCGGCGGAGGCGACGAAGGACCTCCATGCGCGGCTTGACGCTGCCCATGGACGTGATTACTGGCAGATACTGGCGCAGTTTGTCCAGTTGGATGAGAGCGTCACCAAATACGGCGTGAAGTGCCGCGTATTCGCTGAGTCACAGGGTGAGACCGACGGTGGAGAGACCAAGACGGAGCCAAAGCTTGGCGTGGTGTTTGTTCGTGGCGATCGTGACGTGAACGACTTGCTGCTCAAGCCTTTCTTCAATGGAGAAGAGATGCAGCAGGTGAAGGAAGTGAACCAGGCGGCGTTCTCGACCGCGGAAAGCATCCAGGTGTTTGTGGATGACTCTCTGGCGAACACCTTGCTGGTAGAGAAGAACCCTCTCGTCAAACTACTCCACCAAACTGTGGCGACTGCGACTGGATGCCAAGTACACTCGGGCCAGTTCCGTGTGACCCACGAGTGTGATGGCTGTCCGAAGTGCTCGACTGGTAAGCTCGAAGCCAAACGCGGCATTGAAGTCGGACACGTTTTCTACCTCGGACAGAAGTACTCGAAGCCGTTTGAAGTCACGTTCACCGAGCAGGAGGGCAAGAAGGCTGTGCAGAAGGTCATGGAGATGGGTTGCTTCGGTATGGGAGTCTCTCGCTTGATCGCTGCCGTCGTCGAGAGCTCGCACGACGACCATGGGATTGTTTGGCCGGAGGCAATCGCACCGTACAAGGTTCTCGTCATGTCAATTGGCAGCAAGAAGGCGGACGATCCCGTGGCACAGGCAGCGCAGTCGATTGCGGCCGATCTCGTAGGTGCCGTGGGGCGTGATGAAGTGTTGTTGGACGACCGATGGAACGAAAGCCCCGGCTCCAAGCTGACAGAGGCCGAGCTGCTCGGGTACCCGTACCGCGTTGTCGTGGGCAAGCGCTTCGTGAAGGAAGGACTTGTAGAAGTGCTGTCGCGACGTACGATGGAGAAGACTTTCTTGCCACCAAGCGATCTGCCTGCGTTCTTTAGTGAACGTAGTGGGTGATAGACGAAAATGAGACAGAACAGGTGGAGACACTGACGAAAAAGCAATCAAAAACGGTCTCTTCAATGCCAAAACCAATGCCTCGAAGTATACATGAGTGTGTAGGGCGTTCTCACTTCGTCTGTGTGAACTTGGCGGCAGCGTACGCCGCCATTGCGTCGATGGCCTTGCCAGCGCTGGGCAGTAGGATGGGTGGGAAGTTCTGGAACACGTGCGGCACGTTGTCAAAGATCTCGAGGTGCCAGTCCTCCAAGCCATCGTCGATTGCCTTCTGCATTAGCCGCTTCGCGTGCGGCAACACATAGTCGAGCTCCGCTGCTTGGATGTACGCAGGTGGCAGCCCACTCAGGTCGCAGTGCACCGCAGACGCATCACCCCACGTCGACGGATGGCCTTCTCTCGGGTGGTACGTGTCGTAAATCGACTTGTCCGGCTTGTCTGCGAGGATGCAGTAGGGCACCTTTCGCTCGTCGCCTGGGGTCTCGAGATCCACGTACGGACACGCGAGGATGCCTGCGGCCGGCATGAGCTCGGGCTGGGAGTCTCGCAGTCGTAGCATCGTCGCAATGGCCAGACCAGCGCCGGCACTGTCCCCTGCTACGATGATGTGGGCCGGAGGGATCTTGAGATCTAGCACAAGGTGCTTGTAGATGGCCACGGCGTCCAGCGGCGGCGTCGGGTACGGGTGTTCGGGGATCTTGCGGTAGTTTGCGAGCAAAATGTCAACCTTCACGTCGTCGTGGCCGAGCTGTTCGCGCATTTTCGCTTGCAGCCGGCACTGAAACTCGCTGCCGAACGGGATGTACATGCGTGGACTGTTGACCGCGTAGCCCCCGCCGTGGAAAAAGAGCACGACGACGCCCTGCGGGCTTGGCACTGCCATGTCACGCGAAGCAGAGGCTGTGTGGGAAGGCGAGTGGCGGCGTCGCACCCACATGTGCTCGAGTCCGTTGTGGTGGAGAGCCTCCGTGCGTGTTCCTTGCAGCGGACAGAAGACGAAGCCCGCCAGTGTGCCCAGAATCGCCGTCTGCGCGCGAATGATCTTTGCGTTGCGTGCAATAGTGATGCGGTGGCCGTAGTGGGCCATGAAGGCGCGTGACACGGACCGTGCAATCTCAAAGCCCAGTGTCCACTCAGTGAAAACTGGCTTCCAGCCACGCGCGACGTACTCCGTGAGTGTCACGAGCACGGTGTAGAACAGGCGCAGCGTCACGCCCGGCATCTCCCACGGGTGCTCGATCCAGCCGCCTGCTCCCAGCCACATGACGGCGTAGAACGAGCCTGCTTGAGCGGCACTTCGCAGTGCAGTCTTCACATGGGGATGGCGTAGTAGTGTAGCGATGAACTGAAGCGATGGCGATGGAGACAGCACGCGCACCATGGGGATGATACAGTAGAGATAGAGAGCTGGGGTCGTGGTCAGGCGAAGGAATGGGAACTGAAGAGACCCACGCGGCGACAAGAGGCCGAGGGCGGACCGTGGCGCTGACCCATTGGCTGTAGTGGAGTAATTCGCCGCCAGGTTCTGATGTCAACTTTAACGGTGTCTCCTGACATCAGAAAGGAGCTGTTCGTGACAGGGCTGCGAGTTGAATGGGATCTATTGCAGTACATTTACACATGCGGGGATGAAAGGCAACTGTGACAACACGGCATCACACTTGAAGAGACCTGCGACATGTGCGAGGAAGATCACTTGAGCGACCCCACAAAGATCTCCTCTTCCTCAGTACAGTACTGTACTGTACCGTAGGCACCGGAGCGACACACAGACTCAAGCGACGCGCTTGTTGATTCACGTCGAAACGCGTCGCGATTCCGCGCTCTCTGGAGACAGTGGAGCCCTCATTCGCTACTAAAGCTTCCTGGCAGATCGTTTAGTGGGTATCTCCAGCCTGAGAGCTGAGGGTCGAAGAGTCTCGGGACCTTCCGGTGTCTGCGCTGTTGGAGACGCCGCGCTTGTGAGAGTGGGGCGTTCCCCATGACGACAAGGTCTTCGGATCGCTCGCCCGTTGTCGATGATTGCGCCCGCATGTTGACGCCCTTTCTGCTCATCACCCTTGCTTCACATCATCGGGGGATCGAAAAGGCATCAAAACCCCTCTCTATTGGCTAATATCCGACATTTGTAGTTTTATTAACCAATCGTTGAGTCTTCAAGTCGACAAAACAACTCATGATTGGCTGAATATGCATCACTTTCTCCATACGGACTTGCTTACTGAACAAAACTCCCCCACCATTCTCTGCGGCCGCTCCGTCGAGATGCGCGGCGTCCTTGCGTCGCTCACCATGACCACATCAGTCCGCCTTCTGATCGCCACTGCGCACAGGACTCATGGTGTCTGTCTCCGCCGCCACGCGCGTCGCCAAGACCTCCAACAGTCTCCTCAATCTGCTGCGTTCGCAGCTCCTCCAGGTCCTCCTCCGTCTCAACGCCGTCGGCCTGCGTACCGTCCTCAAGCGGCTCGCAGCAGGCGGCTCTGTATGGAGCTTATGCGCCTTCCTCCTCGGTGGGTTCTACACCAAGCCGTGGGAATTGCCAGGCGTCGTGCTGCGTGTGCTGTACACTATCGGCATCACAGTCACCGAGTACGTGGCGCGAGGCTGCAAGCCGCTTTTCGCCGAGTGGACTTTCTCGTTTGAACTGGCGCGAGCCGTCACGCGCTGCCTCATGAGCAACTACGGCGACCGCATGCTCAACGCCAAGACAGCGCAGTACATCCGCTGGCAGAGTGAGCTGCTCGGCTCGGTCCACGGGTTCCTTTCGTGTCGCCAGCACGGCACCAAGACCGAGAGCTTCGCGTACAACGGACTCGAGCACATGTGGGTCCGTCCAGCGGCCAAGGCCACGCATATGCCTGGCAGAACGACGCGTCGCGTGCTTGTGCTGTACTACCACGGCGGAGGCTTCGCTGTGCTGAGCCCCCGCATGTACATCACGTTCGGCAGTGAACTGCAGCACCGCATCCACGACCGGCTCCGAGACAAACTGTGTGAAGATGTGCAGGTCGACGTGCTGCTGGCCAACTACCGCAAGATCCCAGAGTACGCGCACCCAGTGCCACCACTCGACGCACTGGCCATGTACAAGTACGCCGTCCAGGAGCTCAAGTACTCGCCCAAGGAGATCATCGTCGCTGGCGACAGTGCCGGCGGTGGACTCGCCATGTCCACGATGCTGCGGCTTCGTGACGAGACGCCTGAGCTGCTGCCTGTGGCTGGCTTCCTGTCGTGTCCCTTTGTGGATATGGAGGTCGGTGGGGACGAACGCAAGGCGCCGTACTGTATCATCGCAGACAAGGCCGGCCAGGCGATCTACACGGCGTACCACCCCCGCCAAGGCCACCCGTCGACGTGGGGCGACGCGTCTCCCGTCCACTGTGACCTCAGCGGGCTGCCACCAGTCTACATCCAAGGTGCGGAGCTCGACTATATCGTCTCACACTCGAGACGCCTCATGCAGAAGGCCACGGACGACGGCGTCAAGAACTGGCAGCTCGAGATCTTCCACAACGTGCCACACGTGTTCAGCTTCTTCCCCTCGGCAGTCCTTCCGAGTGCGAGCAGAGGCCTCGATGCGATGGCCGAGTACGCCGCCGCACAGTTCGCGCAGTCGCTTCAAACGGCCGAGTCCGCGTAAAACAGGATACGGCAACTAAAGTGAAATACACGCTATAGTTTTCGTGAATGGGACGCCAATGCTTCCTGCAAAGACTCAACTCGCTACGCCAGCCGTCGTCGCTACCGGTAAATTCATCTAAAAGTCGGTTTACGATACGTCACGTAGCGTGATCAAGTGCCAGACTGGCATTCAACTTGGCTACACAGCCTTTCAGTGGTCTGCATTCCTCATTTTGCTCCAAGGCTCCAAGTCTCCACCCTCCAATACGTTCATCTGCGTTCGGCATGCGCTCTACCACCGGTCTGCTCTCCTACGGCCCGTTCGAGCGAGCGATGTGGCTCTGGGGCCGTGACGGACTCATCCTCGGCCGACCGGGTGCCCTCTCTCGTCCAAACAGCCCCCCTCGGCTTCTCGACGTTGGCTGCGGCGCCGGCATGCTCGCCATCACGGCCGCCCAGATGGGATTTGACGTCTCAGCGATCGATACGTCGGAGCAAATGATCAAGCGTCTCGTCGCGTCGGCTCCTCTGGAAGCTCCTCACAGTCGTATCTCAGCGTGCGTAGGCGACGGCCAGACTCTTGACGCCTTCGAAGATGAATACTTCGACATCGTCAGCTCGACATTCGGCATTGCGATCTTCCCGGACCGAGTCGCTGGGTGGAAGGCGGCATGGCGAGTCCTTGTGCCGGGCGGTCGCCTTGTGGCTTCGAGCTGGGATGCTGCTAGTGCGAACGCGTCCATGTTTGGCTACATACTCGCGAATGCCAAGAACCTTCCGACGCACCAAGTGACGGCTGAGACTCCGACGAAGCCACGGTCGCCAAACCGCACGATGCTCGCAGACTCCTTCCGCGACGAGCTTCAGGAGTGTGGCTTCACAGACGTCCAGGTCCACACTGTGAGCCACCCGCTAGCGTTCACTAGCGGACAAGAACTAGTGGAGGATGTACTAGCGAGCGAGTGGGCTACGTCTGTACTTGCCCACAAGGAGTCCGCTTCCGTGCAGCGTGCGCTACTGGACTTCGCGCAGCTTCTGCTGGATGGAGCGGACCCGTTCGCCCCCAACGCTTCGTCGAAGCTTCGTGTGCCAGTGGGGGTACCCACCGGCGAACACCCACTATGGACGCAGCCGTTCGTCCTCAAGGGGCTTGGGTACATCGCGGTAGCGACCAAGCCGTGACTGTTTCCGTCTCGTTCTGGCTGCTCGTAAAGCTCGTTGCCGCTGGTCGTTGGACAGAATGCTTCGTACTTCGAAGTATATAATACAATACATACTTCTTTCAAAAAATAAATATTTTATGACAACGACAAGAGCAGCTAGAAGGGCTGACACGGCTCGAACAGGATCTCCTTATCGTATCATGCCTCATGCTGATAGTGATAGTGCCAAGAGCCTTCGTCATCAGGCCTTTGTTCAATGAACAGCTTGAAGTGGACGATCCACTTCCTCGTGGCTCATTGGTGTGCCGCTAGAAACCCCAGGGACCAAGACGTTTCGATGAGTGAGCCCTTTCCAAAGGATCCTCAAAGCTTCAACAAACGACGTCATGTGTCTGACCTTGGGCCATAGATACGAAGCCATCGCATGTCACATCCAAGAGCAGCGAGTGGATATCGAGAACCACCGGCATGTTCAGTGGAGTGCTTGATGAGGCCTTCGACTGTTCATTTTTGATTTTGCCATTTCGACACACGGCCATCGTTATTATTATCGGATAACTGATGCTAGTATCTGTCTTCATCATCGTTGCGATCGCTCTCGCGTGGACGGCTCTGCTGTGGCACGTGCTTGGTGTGTGCTGCCGAAACGTGTGGGACTTGCCGTTCGTCGTGGCCGATATCGCTTTCACGGCGTCTCGAACAGCGCTCTGCATCTTGTTACGACGTGGCCACGCGCGCTTCCCCGAGTGGACAACGGCCTTCGAGTTCACTCAGAGTGTGTCGCACATGGTCTTCGAAAAGTATGGCCAGAACATGCTGCTCCCAGCCAACGTCAAGGCGATTCGCACCGCAAGTGGCGTGTTGGGATCGTTCCAAGGCCAGTATTCGTGCCGTGAAAGCAACTCAACCGTTGAGTTGGTGGTTCTCAATGAACTAGAGCATCTCTGGATCCGTGGGGATGACGTAGGCATCTCGGAAGCCTCGCCAAGCGACAGATATGTGGTTCTGTACTACCACGGTGGAGGGTACTCCATGTTTGGGCCGCGAATGTACATCACGGTCTGCAACCGCCTCCGCCAGGCCATCCTGGACAGTGTCCACAAAACCACAGGCGCGCGAGTCACGGTCGAAGTCTTCCTCGCCAACTACCGCAAATCCCCCGAAGCCCAGTTCCCCGTTCCTCAAGAAGACGCGCTTCGTATGCTGGAGTATCTTCGCGACCAGGAAGGCGTCAAGCCCGAGCAGTTGATCTTGGCTGGTGACAGTGCGGGTGGGGGGCTGGTCATGTCGACGCTCTTGCGTCTCCGTGATCACCGTGGCAACGCAGCTCAACCTCTTGCAGCTATTGTGTCATACCCGTGGACCGACCTGGCGTACGATCCCAACCCAGACCGTGGTCAGTTCTGCGTTCTCTCTCGTGACTTTGTGCGAGCAAGTCTCCAAGTGTTCATGCCGACGTACGACGATGCCTCGACGTGGAAGGATGCGTCTTCTGCGTACTGTGACCTGCGTGGGCTCGCCCCAGTGTTCATCCAGGTCGGCACGCAAGACTACTTGTACCAGGACGCACTCAAGCTCTTCAGTAAAGCGCAAGATGACGGGATCAACGACTGGGAGCTGGACATCCGCCCGAACATGGCGCACACGTTCACGATGCTGCCCTTCAGCATCGTTCCTGATGCGGGTCCTGCCTTTGCTTGCATGGGAGCCTTCGTGGCCAAGCAGATCGCGGCTCGGCAAGGCGCGGATAACCAGCACAAGGACTCGTCGTCTTGATTGATAGATATGCCTTCACTCATCTTGGCAGTCGTACAGTGGTACACACATAAGGTAGCCATTCACAAGAGTTGAGGGAATGGCTTCAAGAATTGTCTGCTCTTGAGTCTGTGTCGGACTTGCCCATTGAGTGGCCTGTGTCAATACTGTGTACTGTAGGTTCCCACAGAGCCGTCCAAGCCAAGCGCAGCGCCACCATCAAGCCGACATGCTAGCGGACGTGGCCGCGATCACGCTTACTCTAGCAACTGCGGCCACTGCTCTTCTCCAGCCGACGCGTCGTGACTTCTGCCGCAATGCGTGAGAGTTCCCGTTCCTGGTCTCCGATATTTTGCTCGCAATGCTTTCTACGGGGCTTTCCACAGCACGGCGACGTGGCCGCCAGCGCTTCCCTGAGTGGACGATCTCCCTCGAGTTCTTGCAGACCTTTTCACACGTCGTGTTCGACAAGTACGGTGGAAACCTCGTGGTCGACGCCAACGCCAAGGCCTTTCGTCACAGCAACAGCGAGACTGGCACGCGGGACGGCCTTGCATCCTGTCGTGAACACCACAGCTTCGTGGCCAAGCACATCATTGCGAACGAGAAGCGTTTGTAGATGGATATTTGAAGCCTTAAAACGATGCTGCTGCTCCAATAGAAGCTGGGTCTGCAGCCTTGACTTGGTTGGAATGCTCCGTCCCCATGAACTGGCCTGCGGCAAACGCCGCCATGGCATCGAGGCCCTTCAGAGCCTGGGGCAGCACGAACGATGGGAGGTTCATGAAGACGTGGGGCATGTGCTTGTGGACATCTAGCTGCCAATGGTGCACTCCGTCTTCTTTCGCTCGCTCCATCAGTCGATAGGCCTGCGGCAGGATGTAGTCAAACTCGCCAGTGATAACGTACACGGGTGGCAGTCCGCCCAGGTAGCAGTGCAGCGGAGACGCGTCTCCCCACGTCTTCGGGCAGCCACCCCATGGAACGTACCCTCGAGGGATCGCGTCAACGGCACCGTCCGCGACAATGCAGTAGGGAACCTTCCGCTCATCGCCACGCATCTCCAAATCCACGTACGGACACGACAGGATCGCCGCACGAGGAAGCTCGCTCGCGTTGTTCTCACGGACGCGGATCAGCGTCGTGAGAGCGAGCCCGGCGCCGGCGCTGTCCCCGCCGAGGATGATATCTGACGGTGCGACGCCTTCCACGTCGAGCAGATACCGGTACATGGCCACTGCATCGTCTGGAGGCACGGGGTACGAGTACTCGGGCGTCTTGCGGTAGTTGGCCAGTAGCACGTCGACTTGGACGTCAGCGTGGGTGTCTTGGGCCTTGAGGCGGGCCTCGACACGTACGAGAACGTCACTCATTGAGCTCACGTAGTACTGCGGGGACAGGATCGCGTAGCCGCCGCCGTGGTAGTACAGCACCACGCAGCGACGTCGTTTTCCAGTCGTAGGAGCTATTGCCGACTTGCGGCGCACCCAGATATGTTGCAGGCCGTTGTACTCGAAGCTCTCGGTCCTGATACCGTGCTGCCAAGTCGCAAGAACCGTAAGCACGCGGCCCATGACGTCAGTTTGAACTCGCAGGAACCTGGCGTTCTTGACTCGAAGGATCGACGGCGAGTAGTTGGCGACGACGCAGCGCATGATCGCACGCACGATTTCGAACGGCAGTGTCCACTCCTCGAACAGCGGCTTGCAGCCACGCGCTAGGTACTCGGTGAGCGTGTGGAAGACCACGTAGCTCACGCGGAGAGCGACGCCTGGAAGCTGCCACGGATACTCGTAGAAGCCGCCAAGCGCCAATGCGAGCACTGCATAGACAGCCGTCCCACGCTTGAGGAGGCTCAACCAGCGACCGCGAGCGACGACGGGCATGCTCATATCGGAGACCGTGCTTGACGGGTGAACGCAGATTGGGCTGTGCTTCCAGGACACGCCGCGCATCCACCAGCCACGACAGGACCTCCTCAGGTGCTCGACGTGTCGACCACTGAGCCGCTGTGGAATCCGTTGATGAGCTTGGAAGCTCTTCCGTTCTTTCTGTCAGAGCAAGCGTTCAACTAGAAGCGTCATACCCCTGTAACCTAATACCTTGCCAACATGATCTAATCAGAATGAAAATAACGGTTGTGGATATCTTGTAAAAACATACCCTGCTCATCCAGATAGGAACAACTAGTCGATTCTTTTGGTGACAAACTGGACCGTTATGAGTCCCACTTCGAAGAGTTCAATCTTCAAGCCAAGGGAGATGGACGCTTGTCCCGCGTGACTCTGGTTTCCACGCACCCAAAGTCGACGAGCTCACTTCATTGACACAGATCCATGCAGTTTAGAGTTCCTATCCTTGCTTGGCACGTCGCTTGACGAACTGGCGTATGGCAAAGTCGGCGATGTGTTCGATGCCACGCTTGGCGTCGGGCAGCAGTGCCTCCGAGAGGCACGTGAACGCGTGCGGCATGTTGGGGAACACGTCCAGCTCCCAGGACGAGCCGAGCCCGTCGGTCTGGGCCTTCTCGTACAGCTTGATGGAGCTGCTGTAGATCGTATCGATGGATCCGACTTGGATCAACGCCGGTGGAAGGCCGCTCAAGTCGCAGTACACCGCGGCGGACTCCTTCCATGTCGTCGGGTCCTGGGGCGTCGGGTGGAAGGCCTTCATCATCTCTCGTCCGAGCTCAATTGCGAGCATACAGTGCGAGTCGTCGGCTTTCTCGTCAGCAGCAAAGTCCACAAACGGACACGACAGTGCCGCTCCAGCGGGCATTCCTCCGCCTTTCTCCTTCAGCCGCAGCATCGTCGACATACACAAGCCTCCTCCAGCACTGTCGCCCACGAGAAGAATACGGCTCGGGTCGATCTTCTCGTTCTGCACAACGTACTCGAACATGAGCAACGCGTCTTCCTGTGGGATCGGGTACTTGTGGTCCGGGCTCTTGCGGTAGTTGGACAGGAAGCACTCGATGGACACGTCCTGGAGCTTTGGATGGCGATCACTGATGATCTTCATCATTGCAGCACGCATGCGGTTGCCCAGACTCACGAAGAAGTGCGGTGCGAACAGCACGAAGCCACCTCCATGGTAGTACAGCACGACAAAGCGCTCCTTCTTGGCTGCGTCTGGCTTGGAATGGTCGTGGTCTCGGATCCACACGTGCTCTTGTCCGTTCGCGGTCACAGTTTCCATCGTGGTGCCATAGAACTGGCACGATTTTGGGCCGAAAAGCTTGCCCAGGAGCTCGAATTGACGGCAAAAGTACCGTGCATTCATGGACCGCACGACGTTTGGAGCGAAGATGCCGCCTCGCAGTGCCCGCATGCCAGCGCGCGCCATCTCGAAGCGGAACGTCCATTGTGGGAACACGGTCTTGCGGCCGCGTAGCACGTACGCGATAGCAGTTCTTGCAAGAGCGATGAGAAGCGTGAGGATCACGCGCGGCATCTGCCAAATATCACGGGCGTACGAGGCGAATACTAGCCACAGCAGTGCTGCCCAAAGCTGGCTGAGTACGATGATCGTCACGACGACACTGACAGAGGAGACTCCGACGAGAAAGGCGGACACAGCACTGACCAGTGCGACGCTGGCGAAGAACGGGCCGACGCCACCGGCGAAGAGCACCTCGTATGCGCTCATAGCACAGAGCGGTGGAGGATACAGCGCAGCAGACGTGTGTGTGAGCCGGCGAATGGAGAAATGAGCCATTTGGTCTTCATTCAAGTTGCATGGCGCGGTGATGGGTTGCAAGTGGCGTAATCTTCGTTTACGAGGGAGCAATCATGAATTTGATTGGTCAACCTGACTTGAATAACGGTTGTAAACATGTTTTGAAAGCAAAATGAATTTTGTTGTTTTGGCTGAAGGCTGAGCTCTTTAGGCTGGCGAGATCAGTCCTCATTGATGTGCTGTGGCTGTCCGTCGAGATCAAACGATGAGAGTGTCATCAAACTTCTCAGTCGGTCACCGTCCTCTGCCGAAATGAGGACTGATGGAATCTCGATCCCGATCCACGCCGTGGCGTAGTAGCGAGATTGTATTTGGAGCGGTGTTGAAAACCCGGACACAGTTCCATCCGCTACGATTGTGGTAGCTGCAGCCGAGTAGCTCTGTGCATCAAAGCATTTGCTTGATCGCTCTTGACAGGACCTGTTGTCGACGACGATCACACCAAAGGCGCCGGCCAACTGGGCGTGCCGTACTTTGCGCGCGAACGATACCTGCACATCACAACTGAGGACACGACATACATACAACGCCTTGCAAGAGCCACGCTGCATAAAATACCTTTCCACGATCGAGCAGAACGATCCGCCCCCGCACTTCGTCCTCGTTGAAAAGACGGGCCTCGCCTTTGTTAGGCACACCATACACGAGATCTAACACAAAGACGTTGGATGCTGGCATGACCCACAGTCTTGATGAGCTAGCTGCACCTACCTGCAGCAACGAAATAGCGAGGCGGACTCGAGAAGCTTGACAGTAGAGGCACTAGGTGTGAGTCACAGAGCCACAATCAGTATCCCCCAAGTATTCATCCATCCACTCATGACTCCGACTCACAATAGGAACCTTCTCGAAGCGGGTCATGACACTCGTAGCAGAACATGACACCATGGTGCTCTGCTAATACCACTTGCAGCAACGACCTCGTGGGTAATCCAGCGACGATTGAAAGCCCTGTGATGCACAGCCAGAGCGCGGCAACGACCGTCGCTCTCGCCAAACGAATGCAGCGTTTCACACTGCATACTCCCAGGCCAATCTCACGGACACAGGAGCTCTTGGTCGATCGGCGTCCTCTCTCATTCATTCTTGTAGGCAGCGGCGGATGCGCGAAGCATTCTGGATGATGTAGCCCACGCAGTGTACTCGTTCGAGAAGACGCGTATCCAGAAGATCCTGAAGGGACGCCTATCTCGTTGATGATTGGCTGAAATACGACCCATCGGATCTTTCAACCTGTCAAAATGGGTACACATCCATGGCCCCACTCCGTTGGAGCACTACCAGTATAAACTGTCATCTCCAACTGCAGGAAACTCCAGGAAAGTGGCAACAAAATGGGCGACGAGGCTCGACTCCTGCGACGCAAGGCTTTTTGTTGGCACTTCGAAAGAAACTGGCGGCCATGCAAGTCGAAACACCGGCGGGCAGTGGGCACGTGCACATCCCCCGCGCCTGCAGCTACTCGAGCGCGATGTCGAGCCAGCGATAGCGTGCATTGCCGACTTCCTTCAGTGGCAAGACCCGCGCTCGTTCAGCAGACTCTGTCGCAGTGCGCGGCATTCAACCACATCAACATTTTTTTCAGAAGAGCCCAGGTGAGAAGAGTCTCTGCTACTTGTAATCGAGCCACGGCGACCGACTGATCTTTCCACGCTTATCAACATAGTTTCTTGGGGTCCCGCCAGAAGTACCGGAGAATGGTCGCGAAGCCGCGCGAGTGGCAGTTGTAGACGATGTGGCACTGATCCAACAAGCCCGCAGCGTGTATCTATGTCTTGAGCGCATCGTCATCCGAGGAGTGTAGACAACGGAGGTGAGAAACGGCACGAGATACGTCGCCAGGACACGGAGGCTGCTGGGTGCGTTCCCAGAGGGAGTACTGGAAGGGCTCTCGAGCCTCGGTATTGCCTGTTGGCCGATTGCTGGAACGCTACAACTCTAGAGGGTCTCGTCGCTCGTCAGTCACGATCTGAGCATGTGCACAATGGACTCCCAATCCCTCCATGTGCTCTCCACAACTCCGCTTCTTCCTCGTCGAGATCGACTCTCTTCCTCGCTTGACGTTCGTGGAACATTTTCATCAGCTCGAGTACCTTCGGCTCTACGCGCTATGAGTCTCGTGCGATGTGCTGTCGCCAGAGGATGTGTAACCTCCCGCAGTTGCGAGAGCTCCACTTGCGCCTCATCCAGTTTGTGACCGAGCCGCTTTCGAGCACATTGAGACGCGTCACGTTGAGCTTTCCTCAGGCCTCTACGGTGCGAGTGCGAGAGATTCCAGCGCTTCTCACGAACGCTTTCGACCTCGAAAGCCTAGCAATCAACTCGGAACTTCCGCTTCGAGACGCACACGAGTCCACGCGCTACCATCAGAACTCACTTGAAGATTTACTGCCCACTGGTCGCTGGTTTCAGCTCCAGCACCTCGACCTCGAGGACTTATTCTTCGACGACATCAATGCGCTCGCGTTGTGTACGGAGCTGCTCAGCCTCAACATCAACCTTCACGTTGGGTCGTTCAGAACCGGAAACGCTACTGCGTTGCGGTCCCTGACCAAGCTACGAAAACTACCGATTGAGGACCAACCATCGATGCACGTCTAGTGCTAGAAGACCTCCAACTGCGGATGCAACCTCGAGCGTGGTCGACAGCGACAGAGCAATACATTAAGCAGTACAGTCGCAAACCCCAGGGTGGGATTTGACGATTGCGCCGACGCCATTGGTGTCGAGACTTCAACTGCTACGGTGCCTCACTATCCGTGTAGCCGACGGCCCTGCGTATAACTGCGACTATCAGCACTGCCGCGTCTCGTCGTCGTGGCTCAATTTCATCACAGCCGAGTGCGTGATGCTCGAGAAACTCGAGATCGGGGTCTGTGGACCTGAGGGATGTAGTCACTTCCAGCGCAGCTGGGTATCTCGCGACCTCAATGATCTGGTGCGACTTGAACACCTCTCATTGCCTCGGTTCACGTTCACAGCAACTTCTGCTAGCTTCCTTCCGCTGCACCACCTCCGTGCGCTCAACTTGCTCCACAACCGAAGTGGTAAGTTCAACCTCCAGCCACTCTACATGGTCCGGCTGCCGAAGTTGCACCGCCCTATCCTGGGGACCTACGTCGAGTGTCTGCCTCTGAAGCAGTACGCGGACATCACGAAGACGCTAACATTGGATGAGATCCTGCATCCGACTCACAACTGTCGGTGGCGAACTCGCGAGAGCTGTGCCCACACTGTCGACCGTCGGTATGAGTACTACCCACACTAGCTATATGGTCTCCAGCCAGCGTAGCTCCCACAAAGTCAATGGCTACCCTCCATAGGATAGTGAGAAAGGCGGCATGGGTTGTGGCCTAATTAGCTTAGTTCCAATGCCAAAACCATACTAAGTTCGGCCATCATTCACACTAAGTTCGCTTTCCTTGTCACTTGCGCTTTGTATCAGCTACAGAAACGGCAATCTTCCCAACATGAGCACGAAGATGGAAGATGAGGCGGCCGATCTCGCCGTGATTGCCACGCCTCCAGACGACATCCAGACGCCCCAAGCAGCTCATTCGCCTGCTCCTGTATACGGCGATGCGTATGTGACCCATTTTACACTCGTTCTTCGCACTGTGGCGCGCGAGCGGCCAGATTTCCGACGGCTCTACTCTCGTCGAGAGCTCGCGCTTGCCGAGCATTTCCTCGACCGCCTCACGCCCCTGGAGCAGCACGTGTATGCGCGCTTGTTCCAACGTAAGGGTCCGTGGTTCAAGACGTCGTCGCTGCTCTCGTACTTCACGCGGCGTCCGTGGAAAGCGGCGAATGGCGAGGCAACTACAGACGGAAAGACGGAAGTCGAAGTGATTGATGTCGACGCCACAGAGGAAACCGATGCGATTGGGCCGATGGCAGAGCCTCTCGTAGCCGAGGCGCCACCGCAGAGTGTGCTGGGGTACCTCCCGGAGGCGCCGGACCACCGCCAAGTGCAGTCGACCATCCAGACGCTCGTAAACTCGGGGCTTCTCGTCACGCTGCCGCTCTTGTCGCCAGTGTTTCTGTCGAAAGAGGACCAGGAGGCGCAGCTACAACTCACTTTGGAGGTGATCTACCACAGCGCCACGAGTCCAGAGCTCGCGGCGCTGTGGAAGAAGCTGAGTGGCGGCAAAACCAAGATCCCAACGAGCTCCAGTGGCCGTGGCAACGCATCGGCATCACCCGCGAGGAAGCCAAATGGCAAGAGTCCAACGGCCAATGACGCCAGTACGACAACAGGCAATGGAACGAGCAAGAGCGAGGTCTTCGAGGCACTGAAGCGGCTCGTGATGACCCAGCGTCGCATCGATGGCTCGCGTCTGCCCATCGCCAAGATGATGCACGCGATCTGGCTCGAGAACTACCCACTGCTCGAGCACCGCAACGCCAAGGACGAGATCCTGCTCGTCGTACGGTTTTCCGACCAGGCGCGGGAGTTGTTTGCACGCATGCATCGCCTGTTCTACTTCCAAGCCGCCATGCCGCTGAGCGGAAGTACCATGGCCGTATCGCTACCTGCATCGGCTCGAGTCAAGAGCTTCCAGACCATCACGCAAGAACGCAGTCGATCCAGTGCAAGTGGAGGGCTGGACGCCGTATCGTACGCTAGATCGAATGCCGCCAGCCAGCAGTGGCCAGGGCTGCTCGTGATTTTCAAGAAGGTCCAGTACCCGCAGTACGAAATCACTATCCGGCACCCGATCTTTCGATCATCAGAGACGTACATTTGCTACGAGATCGCATCACGGCTGCATCGTCTCGTGAGCGCGCTGGAGACGGAGATGGTGGTCGCTCAGGTAGCGAAAGAAGAGGACACGACGCCGTCCGAGTGGGCTTTGAGCGTCGACTTGTACGAGAACCTACCCGAACTGACTGCATTCCAGCGTCTGGTCCTTCCTCCTGCGGAAGATTCAGCTCTTGATGAATGGCAGGGCCGCGCCTGTGGCCAGTTTGAGAAGATGCTGGTGGAGTGGCCTTCCATGGACGACCTGATGCTCGAGGCCCGCAAGTCCCTGCGTGCCTACAGCCACTTCCATCTTCAGGTGGCTGCGGGAGATGAAAACGTGGACCGACCCGCATTTTACGTCAAGTGCAACGCTGGGTACCATCTCGCACGTGTCCTCCACCACGCCAGCGCGCTCTACGAGAAGCAGCGGCAGTATGCTCGGGCTGTGGTACTCCTGAGAGAGCTACTTGCAACACCTTCTTTCCTTGCACGCAAGCGAGCGTACTGGTACGAGCGCTTGGCGCTGAATCTTGAGCATCTGAAGCAGCACCGTGAAGCTAAAGTGGTATGCGAGGAAGCTCTTCGTGATGCGGATGTCCTTGGTGCAGGAGTTCTCGCGCTTCAGCGTCGGCTGGATCGTTTGACTCGACGTAAAGATCTTCAACAAGACGCTCCCGTGAAGGCTGACGATGAAGTCAAACCGCCGCTGGAAAAGAAGAGGAAGATCGACCACGACGAAGAAGACTTCGTGAATCTGGTCTCATCGTCTGATGAGGAGTCTGTCGAAGTGGAGGATACTGTCCTCGAATCCGACGCTGTCGCTGCACAAACGGTTATGACACACTACCAATACCCACAAACGTTCATCGTCGGTCGTCCCCTGAACAAGAGCACAGGTGAGAAATCTCGCTTCATCGGCTACGACGACGAGCCTTGCAACGTCGAGCAGCTCGTCATTCAGTATTACCACTCGCAAAGCGATGGTCAGCACTCCAGTGGAGGTGGCTGGTACGGTGTCCATTGCGAAGGCCGCGAGCTCACGAATATCTTCGGGCTGGTGATGTGGTCGGTGTTGTATGCGCCCGTGCCAAATGTCTTCCAGAGTGCGTACCAGTCAGGACCGCTGGACTTCGGGTTCGCTAAGGCGTTCTACGAGGCGAGAAGAGACCTGATCGATACGCTGCTGAACGACATCGAAAATCGGTGGAGTATGGAAGAGATCTTGGAGCGTGTGGAGTCGACGTGGAATTCCCATGAAGGAGAGATCACACGCTTCGTCAGTTGGGGAAGCGGCGTGCGTTTGCGTTTCCACTTGGTGGTCATCGCTGCAATGGGAAAGTCTGCATTAGCAAAACTGCTGCGGCACATGGCAACCTCGGAAGAATACCACCGCGCTCAAAATGGTCTGCCAGACCTGCTCATGGTGCGTGTCAAGGCAAGCAACGCCGATGAAGTCGGCGCTCTCGGCGAGTTTCTGAGCGAGTCTCAGTTGAACACGTTGGATGTCTACAAGTACTGCGGCATGTCGTATTCTACGAACCTGAACTCCCGCCAAGAGCAGAATTCACCTGTCAAGCTAGACGCTGGCGTCGACGTAGAGACCGCGGATACCGCTCACGTCGAGAAGGTCGATTCAGTCAAGAACGCTCTAGCGGTGGCTGAACTCACAAGTGGTGCATGGCAACTAGAGCTGAAGCTCGTCGAAGTGAAAGGGCCCCGCGATCGACTTAGTGATCAACAGGAACGATGGCTGCAGCTTTTCAACCAGGATATGGGGATCGATGCCAGCGTCATGCATGTTGTCGAAGAAGAAAAAGAGCTCGAGAAGAAACGCCAGCGAGCTGCAAACGGTGGGAAGAGCAAGCCCACAGAGACCAAGGACCCGAAAGTGGGGAGTGCGGCTGGCAAGCGTGCTCGTCGAAAGTAGAAAATCTATATCCAGTGGTATCTGAGTAACTAGTTAGTTACGGCGCATCGACTTCCAACTCCGGCGTCTGCTCCTGTTCGACTACGTCGCCAGTGGTCTCGGATTCCAAGTCGCGGAAGAGGCGCTTGGGGAACTGGAACTCGCCATTCTTACGGAGCTGGTGGCCGATTTCCTGAGAAAGTGCGAGGCGTTTGGCACTGTTGACTGGGGTTTCGAGCCTCAAGTCGCGCAGTGGAGGTCGAAGTGACGCCAATGAAGGCTGTGATGGTGAATAGCGTGGCAGTGCATCGAGCCCGTTGTCGTCTGAGTCACTCACTTCGTCATCATTGGAACCGTCGACGGAGACTGGGCGTGGCGGGAAGCGCACAGGCGCCGCAGGTGGAAGGTCCACGTCCAAGTGGCTTGCTCTTGGGAGTGGACGTCGCTTGTGGCTTGTGGTCGAAGGCGCCGATTTGCCTGACGCGTCAGAGCCTGCAGAGTGGTTTGTTTTTATGCTCTTCCGCGTGTCCACCCAGTCGTCGTCGCTGTCATCGTCGCTTCTTCCGTCCTCCGACGAAGGCTCGTGAGCGGAACGAGAACTTGCATCGGGTTTGAGTTGTGCGGAAGTATCAGGCTTCTGTGGGCTCAGGAGGTTGGCGTGGTCCAGCTCCTGGAGGAAGTACTGGTAGTTGTCGTCTTCCGCCTTGTCGACGATCTCGAACAGCAAGTTCTTCGCCTCTGCGTCGTGATGGGCGACTGCGTCCGGATCAGTCAGGAACGACAACACCCATTGCATTTCACTTGAGCTCGTGGCGTCGGGAGCTTGTTGCTTTGCATCGGCGATCGCAGATTTTCCACCGTCTTCGGTGGCAGGAAGAGAGCTCAGCAGCGCATCCAAGTCAGCATCAGTCAACGATAGCTCAAGCTTCGGGCATCCAGGAGGAACTTCCACGGCCGCGGCCTCCATTGGGGGGATGTCATTGTCACTATCAGCCAGCTCCACTGGCCGGATCTCGTCGCCTTGGAAACTCAGCCGGCCCCCACTCACTGTCGCCTCCTCGTCGTCGTATCGGTGAGCTGGGAGGTCGTCTTCCGTGATCGCAGAGGCAGAACGACGCAAGTACAAGTCATCTTCATACTCATCGTCCGGGTCCACGCCGTAGCCGTCGTCGTCGTCTTCGACGACAGGATTGATCTCCATCCACTGCACTTGGCACTCGTCACTCGTCAACGTGATGCGCTCATCAGCACTGCAGCCATACAAGAAGAACAGAGCGATGTCAGCTACTCATTCCACACTACTCAGAGTATCGATGCAAGCCGGGGGGGGGGGGG
>JAADVL010000359.1:0-30137 GCA_023334995.1 Pythium sukuiense
TCATTTTCACGTCAGATTCTCGCGCTCCGTACGTCTAGTGATGTGTGTCAGCTCCCCTCCCAACCAAGCTCAGCAAATGCATCAAGCGCAGGTCGCAGGGACAAAGTATTCACAAATGAGAGTCAAAGATCGTGGTATTTACTGTTACGTCTTGTTCGTTGCCTACCGAGTGACCACTATGGTCTCCACGACGTTTGCAGTATACACACCGTTCTGGTCCTCATACGCAGGATTCTCAACGACAACCTTGATGTTGTCCCGTGCAGTGACTCGAGACAAAGCAACGTATAGCTGGCCGTGGCTGAAGACCGGTCTCGGGAGAAACAACCCAAGTCTGTGAACAGACTGACCTTGTGCTTTGTTGATGGTCATTGCGAACGCAAGTCTGATGGGGAACTGACGTCGCGTCAACTTGAAGGGGGGCTTGGAGTCGCTGGAGGTCAGCCCAACCGCGTCGTCGCTGTCTTGACTGTCACGCTCGATCCAGCGATGGAGGAGGGGGCGACACCAGGTTAGCGAGGACTCCTCCATTTTCTTCTTCCAGAGCGCCATGCCGAGCGGATCATACAGGTCCGCGAAAGGCTGACGTCCTGGCGCGAGTTCCACACAGATCAGGCACCAGTGCTTGACTTCGCCGACTACGTAGTTGAGCGGAAACACGACTAGACGCTGGTCAACCAGTCGAGCGCTTGGAAGGTGCGTCTGGCCCTGGTTTAGCGAGTCGATCACGACGGCGTCGCCACAGCGTGCCGCGATAAAGTGGAGAGCAAAGTTGACCATCGTGTCTGTTATTTAGATGTACCGTACCATCAAAAGCATCATGTGATCGCCACGTACCCAGGTAGAACCCCGCGTTGTTCGTGTTGTGGGTCCAGTCTAGTATAAGACTGTCCCCGTACAACTGGAACATCGTGCGCTGCAGGCCTGTCTGGAAGACGATGCCGCTCACAAGGTCGTCAGCGCCTTCGTCCTCGATGATCAGGCAGCGCGAGTCTTCGTACACACAGAAATGATCAATCAGCATCTCGAAGTTGGCAGCAGCGAGCCCAGTACCGAGGTGGTAATGCTTCAGGTTGTCGTACTGCCGAGACGTGTACGTGCCTCGAAGGGCAATCGACAGCGAGTCTCGGATGATTCGGCCGTTCCCGCCAGAAGCAATCTGGCCTCGGATTTGCTCGAAGAGCACTTCGTTGTCGATCATCGACGCGTTCAGGTACGCTTTGAACAGCGTTTCGCTGACGGCGTGGTTGTGCACCGTGTTCTAAGAGAATGTGTCTGAGGGTGAGATGGGAATGGATTTTAGAACCACTGGAAAGGCTACAAACCTCTTTACCGATCTTCACCTTCCACGAGTTCATGCCAGCATCGAAGCATGCCTCCACGTTCAACCGGGCTGGACAACCAGTGTAGCGCGTCAGCGCAGCGAAGCGCTCGCCAGTTCCTCGCGGCGCGTGGTACACTCCGTGGGTACACCGGACGTGAACCACGGAGTGCGAGAAACTTTCGGGAAGGAGCTCGAGAGGCCGAACCTTTGGCTTGATCTTCTTGGTGTGGGGAACACCATTCTTTCCCTCTGTCTCCCACTGACCGAGGGCTGCGACAGCAGTCTCGTGCGTCTCGACGCGTTTCCTGCGTGAACCACAAAGTCAAAATGCTGCGTGCAACGCGATACGACACGTTCAACTTACTCATTCACACCCACTCGCCCAAGGGAGTGACGAGTCGTGAAGGAGACGTAGTTGCATGCTGCGTACTCCTGCACGGCCCCCAAGAAGTCGTCAAAGTTCTCGAACTTGACGTGCGGGAAGCTAGAGAGAGTCACTTCGACTCCACGAGAAGCTGACTCTTCCTCGGCCGCACGCATATCGGCCTGCTTGGGGGGTCGTTCGCGCCTTCTTGCGCGTCGTGTACTCTGTAGAACATGGAAGCCAATTAGCTGTATTCGCACAAGCATTATCACAGTCTACTTACGCTGTGCAGGCACCCCTGTAGCGCTGCTGTCGGCGCCGGCGTCGTCCGCTGCCAACTCACTGCCGCTGTCACTGGCTCCGTGCTGTTGAGACGGCTGAGGCGGCTGGAGCTTGCGAGCGTCCGCAGGCGCCATGAGGCGGGCGATCGCTCCAATCAGGCTCTTCGGCTGGGCTGGCATTGTCGATCAGTTAGTCGGTGGGTAGTGCTCAATCTTCTAGATCGAGGACTAGCACGCAGGCCGCCAGCACGTGGCTGTGGCAACACGCAACGTCACTGCATGTTGCCACCAATGCAGCTCGCCCATCCACGTTCCCACTATTTATGCCCCGGCTTTCACCTGTTCCAACTATTTGGCCACTGCAATCTATTGCGTAGTTTTCACTGAAAGCTACGCTGCGAAACTTACCCGTCAGCTTTCGTTCGATGCGAAGCAAATAGTTGTTCTTAGGGCTCTCCACGTAGAAGCGAGGAAGCCTCGTCCAAAATGGCGGATTTGGCCGTGCGGTCCGTGCTTCTGGGCGAGATCCAGAGCGTGCTGAGCATCGCGAGGCGTCGATATGGTTACTCTCTCGTCCAACAAGCAGGCGCGAACGCTCCGGTGCGTGTTTCCGCGTCGAAATCGACCCCGAAATGGCCATTTTGACTGACATTTCCCCGACTTCTTGAAGCAGGAAGAGCCGCAGGGAGGCATCTTCCACAGCTTCGCGCTGCTGCGAGCGCGACTGCTGCGTTGCGAGAGTGCGTCTTGATGTCTATACGACGCCCTCGTGGCTCTCCGGGGTCTGTATTCATCGTATTGGATGTGCTGTGGCTTGTAGACCTCAATGAGTTGAACCCGAGCAGCGTGTTGCGGCCGTTTCTCGACCTCGTGCGCCACGAACACACGAGCAGCACGCTCACGGGCGCGGCGCTGGAGGCCGTGCAGCACTTTCTGCAGTGCTGGGACTGGACAGTGAACCAGGCGAGTGTGCCAGACATGCTGGCTGACGTCGTGGACGCCGTGAGCCAGTGCCGATTCCAGGAGACCAACGCCGAGAGCGACCAGCACGTGCTCGTGCTCGTTGTACACGTCCTCCAGGCCGTGCTACTGTGTCCAGCGGCGAACAAGCTATCGGACCATGCGATGTGGCAGCTCGTGGAGGCGCTGTACGCTCTCAGTCGCGCCAACCGCAACGATGTAAGTATCAGAGTTCTTTGTTTCCACGGGGTTTTCCATCGGTTCTGACGTAATACTTGATTTCTGTATACCCATAGCCTCACATCACTTTATCGCTTCGTGCGTCGGCGACAAGTGTGCTGAACCGAGCGATCGAGTTCATCTTCCAGAACGACGCCGTGTACGCGGACTCGCCTGTGTCTTTCGCGATGGACGCGAGCTTCGGTCTGCCGTGTGCCGTCAAGATCCTGGGCTTTCTCTGCCAGAAGCTGCAGCCGCGCGGCTCGTCGTTCGGCTCGTCCAGTGGCGGCGTGTCGTCGGCCCAGCTCCCTTCACGACGCGAAGTGCTGCTGTCGTTCACGCTTCTTGAGCGCGTGCTCGTGGCGTGTGACGCGCAGCAGTTCGCCCAGATCCCGTCGCTCATGCTGTTCATCAAGGACGATTTGTGTGGAGCCATCTTGCGGTACGGGCGCCTCGGTGCGAGCTCCGACTTGAAGATACCCGTGCTGTGTCTCGGTATCATCCGCCTGCTATGGACGAAGCTACGTCCGTTGCTCAAGATGCAGCTTGAAGCTCTTTTCAACGGAGTATTTTGTCATACGCTGCACTGGTGCATCGCGCACTTGGACCTCGCGCACCCGCTTTTCCCGAACAATTTGGAGTCGTCGCCTCCCCAGCCAGACGCCAACGGAGCCACTGCTGGCTTCGCGTTCGTCGATGCCGTGCGCGAAGAGTTCACTGGTGAGATCGTGCCTCTCAACAAGCTGTTCTCGATCTCCTTCGAGGTCATGGATTGTCTTGTTGACTTGCTGGGAGAGGCGTCGCTTCTTCCGGATCTCTATGTGAACTACGACTGCGATGGCAACCGCGCTGACCTCCTTCATACGCTGTTCGAGTTGCTCGCATCGGTTGTGACAAAGACCCACCACGCCTGCCAAGAAACGAGCGACGAAGTGCACTTCTTGTGGGCCCAAGCCGCTGGAGAGCTTGCTCTTCGTGGCCTTTTCAACGCGCTATACGTCATTTACGCACGCACCCAGCAGCCATCAACGAGTCAGCCTTCCAGTCAGAATGGCAATGCGGCAAACTCGGCGCAAGCACTGCACCATAAGCGCCAACGGAAAAAGATCTTCCAGCACGGCGTTTTGGAGTTTAACCGCAAGCCTCTCGCCGGCATCAAGCTTCTGCAGCAGCATGCCTTCTTGCCGACTCCGCTGGATGCCAAGTCGCTCGCTGGCTTCTTGCGATCGTTGCCTCCCGGCCTTCGCAAGACTTCCGTGGGCATGTACCTGGGTGCGATGGGCAAAGAGGTGAAGGATTTTGAAAAGTCAGACATCCACGAGGCCGACACGACCGAGTTCCATCGTGATGTGCTGGAGAACTTCGTGTGTTCCTTCAACTTCGAGAGCGAAAGCATTGTCGCAGCCCTGCGCATGTTCCTCGCGAGCTTCCGCCTGCCCGGTGAGGCGCAGCAGATCGACCGAATCCTGAACACTTTCTCTGTGCAAGTGTACGAGCAGTGTCGCGACCGTTTCGTGATGGCGTCTCCCGACGTGGCGTACCTTCTTTCGTTCAGTCTGATCATGCTCAACACGGATTTACACAACCCGAATATCCGACCGGAGAAGAAGATGAAGCTGGAAGATTTTATCAAGAACAACCGCAACTACGGCGAGGAAGTGTCGAAGAAGCAGGACTTGCCAGACGACTTCCTCACGGAACTGTACGAGGCGATCGCGAAGGAAGAGATCAAGACCCGTGAAGATGACAGCAAGCATGGCGAGGTCACGACAGATCGTTGGAAGGATCTCTTGTACCAGGCAGAAAGCGATCCACTCAACTCGCGTCTCGTTGTGCACCACTCCGTCTCCAAGTCCAACCATGTTCTCTCCCATCGCACTGGAGCACGCAATGGCAGTGCCACATCCCCACGCCATCGCAGTCATCACAGTCGAAGCCGAAAGTCGTCGCATCGGAAGTCGTCGTCGCGCTCACTTTCGATCGGCTCAGACTTGGAACTCGCGCACGCAGCCAACGATTTCGAGGAGGGTGCACGTGAACATTCGCACAGGGACACGTTCGTCTTCGGTATCGATGGAGGCTCTGGACACCAATACGACCATGACATCTTCGGTATCATGCAGGACCAGCTGAAGCAAGCTTTTGGAAGTGTATTCCGTCAGTTCGTGGAGGTGGCGAATGGGCCACACGGTGGTTTGATGGACGAAACGCCAGGAAGCACCGCGGATGGAAGCAGCAGCAGTATCCCAGACGACATTTACCTGCCAGACAACGGCATGTTGCAGCTCGCATGCAATGGCTTCGTGTTGTGTGCCACCACAGCCGCGTCCCACGGCTTCATCGACAGTATCAACGAGCTCTTCGTCGACGTGACCAAGTTCAGTGGGTTGTTCGCATCCGATCTCTATCCCGCCGCGTACAACAGCCGTGCAAACGGAGTCGCGATGTTTTGCAACAACCAGAGCGCCCCGGTAGCCGCTGCAGCAATGTTCAAGATCGTCGGCTCGTGTGGTGCAGCGCTTCGAAAGGAGAGCTGGCAGCATTTCTTCCACGTGCTCGCCACGTTACGAGAGTTTGGTGCGCTTCCAGATCGACTTCTCAACGGCTCAAGCGAGGCGCTGCTGTCAGCCGACGAGAGCGTCGAACTTCTCGAGCTCGTGCGATCGAACCGAGAGGAACTGGAACGCCGCGAAGCGATGCGTCTGAAGAATCTAGAGCGCACGAGCAGCAGCTCAAGCTTTTTCAGCGGGGTGGCGTGGCTGATGTCGGCGCTGGACACCACATCCAGCGGCTCTGCTCCAAGCACACCATCCGGCGGTCCACGCGGATCATTGACAGTGTCGTCGGAGGAGGCTATCCCTCGCACACCGCAAGAGCTACGTGCGAATGCCCGTGACCTCATGCTCAAGCGCGACGCCAAGCGCGTAAAACCAGTTGCACCTGTCGAGTTCGGCACTAGCGAGTGGATTGTTCAGTCTTTGCAGCCGTATCGTGTGGAGAACCTTCTCGACGGACTGTGTTCGTTGCCGATACCAGCTCTTGCCGAAGTCATCAAGGCACTCGGTGAAGAGGTTGAACAAGCTCTGACGGGAGTCCCGAAGGCTGCCGAGATAATCAAGCGGCGAGTCTCTTCGTTCCCAGGAGCTGGATCTGCCTCGTCTCCTGCTAACCGGGAAGACGAACAACCAACTCGTGTTGCTACCGGAGGTCGTCAAATCAGTCCTGCCGGCTGCGTCCTGTTTGAGCACTTTTTAGCGCGTTTGCTGGCGGTTCTTCCTCGCGACACGATCCACGAGCGTGTGGAAGGCTTGTGGACGGCACTCGAAGCACACTACTGGAAGCTACCACTGCTCGTGCGACCAATTCTGCTCAAGAACGTTGTCGTGAATGGCATCGGGTACGACAATGCCGCCTTGACACTGGCGAAGGCTCTCGAAGGCTTGCTTTCGCTTGTGCTCAAGACCCGCGATGACAAGACCCTGGTGCTGCTGCTGAGCGTCTTGACAGCTCTTGTGGATATGAGTGCATCGGACGAGGACGAGCTTCTTCGCCCGTATCTGACGATGATCTTCAGTGGGCTCAAGAGTGTGGCCGGGTCGGTGAATCTGCGGGATGTGCGATTCGAACGGGGTGAGTGGCTTACAGTATCGAACCTGATCGGCTGGGCTGTTGAGCAACCAAACGCGTCTATCCACGCATTCGCGTTTCTCGAGAAACTGGTGGCGACCGAAGTGTGGCGTGCTCAGGTGGAGACGACATTTTCGCTAATGGAGTTGTACACCAAGACGCTGCTGTTTGCACTCCAGAAAGACACGGATCCTATCCATCACCGCTGGCCTCAGAAACGACCAATTGAGATCATGTCGGGGCTGTTTGATTGCCTTCACGAGAGCGACGCGGAAGTCGAAGAAGAGGAACGTCTCCGTCAACTTGGTGGCATGGTCCTCGTGTGTCGCCATGCCCTTCGTGCAGGAGCTGGAAGCCCGCCTGTCAGTGGCGAACCTGTTGCTCACCATGTCAACGACCGAGCCATCTCCTCGTTGGAGTTTCTGCGCAGCATGATCATTTCTGCCCCAAGTCGTGACTCTCTCACGGGAGGAGCGTGGCTCGAGGTTCTCAGCTCGGGTCTTCTTGTCCTCGGCTCGGAGATTTTGAATCGGAAGTCACGTTTCCAGGAAGCAAACCGCAAGCGTCAAGGCTCGGAGGACTCGGCCGGACTGGCAGGACCGTTCCTCTTTTACGAACGAAACGTGCCAGCAAGCCTTGCTCTTCCTGCCGCACCAAGCTCAAGAGATGCAGCCAAAGAAAAGAGCCCAACCACCGGTGGCCGTCGTCGTCGGCCGTCGATCGTCAAGGACCCACTGGCGTTGCGTCCGCACCTGCTGATCGTCGAGATGATTTCACGCGTGGCGTGCGAGAAGCTCGACCAGTTGCTGCTGTTGCCTCGCTTTGCGGCCGTTTGGGACGAGCTGCTCGACCAGTTGCTGGCGTTTGTGGAGCTCACAAAGCCTGGCCAGCGCAGCGGCACTACTGCGCCGAACCACAGCGAAGAGGTGTTGGCGGCGCTCGAACGACGTGGCATCATGTCGGCCCACGAAGAGATCGTGGAGCATGTCAAGAGCATCATCCGACGGCTCACAGTGCTCCAAAATGGCCATGAGAAGAGCAAGAAGAGCAAGACCACGGACGAAAATGCCAGTGGAAAAGACGCTGGAAGTGACGATGCGTTGGCAGGTGCTCGATTCCACGCGCTGATGCACGTGCTGGTGGAGAAGTGCCAGTCCAAGGGCGCTGCCTTCTACGACCAGCTCTTCGCGTCGCAGGATGACGGTGCGTCGTCCACGGGGGAGCTCACGCCGCCGCTCGCGGAAGAAGAATCCGAGACCAAGGAGGAAGAGAAGTCCGTGGAGGTCGTGGATGAAGAAGAGGAAGAAGAAGAGAAGGACGAGGAGAAAGCGCCGCTTGCGTTGGATGAGGAGATCGAAGCCCAAGCAGTCGAAGGCGACGACAGTGAAGAAGAAGAGGATATATCCGCTACTGCTCCCAAGAGCCATGGTGACGAATGAGAGTCATCATGAGCAAGTGGAGAGTGTACGTACGATAGGATAGAATTGCACGATGTGTGTGAATAAAGATCTGTGTGAGAATGGGGGAATATGGGGCCTGGAGAGTGGACCTACGACTTGCTGCTGCCGGTGATGCTGTCGGCGGCGTCTTCGACTTTCGAATACGCGGCGCGCACTTTCTCCGAGAAGCACTGGGTGAAGAACGACGAGAACTTGTCCACCACGACGTCTTTCAGGTTGACGTCGTTCTGCTCGATCGACAGATCACACAGCTTGTCGGTCACTTCGATCAGCACGGCGAGCTACACAGTTGTGACGACGTGTGTGAGCGTACGAATAAAAACAAATGAGGGAAACACAGAGACACGTGACCATACCTTGTCGGCGACGCGAGTGATGTTGTCCTCCACCTTGCGGGCTCCCGACGTTGGGGAGACCGGGTTCGTCGACTCGGCATTACGCAGGTCTTCGACTTCCATGTCTCGAGATGTGGGCGACGAAGCCGACGAGTTTCGCTTCCCTGACGCCGAGGCACGCTTTTCGAGAACCTGTAGCGCCTCAGCGACACGGTCTTGGAGGTGGTTCATCTTCTTGACGTTTGCCGTACACGTTGTCGCCGCAGTGTCGGCGAGCTGTGAGAGGCTCTTCTGGACGCTCTCGAGCTCGAATGCGAGCTTCTGTGTCTCTGCCTTCGCAGCCAACCGCTTTTTGTTCGAGTCTTCTACTTCGCGCTTGGCGTTTGCAAGCTCCTTGGCACGTTGCTGGTTCCGCTCCGACTCTTGGACGAGCATGAGCGTCTGCTTCAACGTCGCGATCTCGTCGTTCAGGCTCTGCGAACTGGACGCGCTCTGTGCAATCCGCTGCTGCGTCTCTTCCTGGAGCTGCTTCAGCCGCCGCTCGTTCTCGACGTTCTTCTGGTTCAGCTCCATGCGCAAACGATCCACTTCCTTTTGGAGCTCAGCCTTTGCGTCAACAAGCGCCTGCTTCTCGTTTGTCAGCGAGACGACGAGGACCTTGGCCTTTTGGCGCTTCTCGTTACTATCCTTGGTGACGGCTTCCACGGATGCTACGAGCTCTTGGTTCTTCTTCTCAAGTGCAGTCGCCTTTGCAATTGCTTCACGAAGCGCATCTTCAGCTTTCTTTTTGTCCGCTTGCAGTGCCTCGGACTGCTGCTTCCGTGTAAAACTGTCGGATTTGGACGAATTGAGCGTCTGGTTGAGCTGAGCGACTTCGCCGGTCAGACGTTGGACGTCGCTCTTCAGAGCGCTGACTTCCGAGTCTTTCTGGAAGATCTTTTCGTTCAACTGCATGTTCTGCTTGTTGACTTCTTCGAGTCGCGATTGAGCGGCCTCATAGTTCTGCTTGACGCTCTGGAGAGCCGTCTGGGCCTCGGCGAAATGCAAATCGCTATGGCTGCGGCCCATATTGACCTTTTCGTACAGCGCTGCCATCTCCGATACCTCTCGCTTGAGCTCTTCACACTTGAGGCACGCTTCTTGCTCCTTCGCTGCCATTTGGGCACCAAGAGCAGCCATCTCGCCTCGTAAAGCGTTCACCTTGGCCTCGTTCTCGTCCGCACGCAGTCGATTAGCCTCCATTTGCTCCAGCAAATAGTCCTTGTCCTGCAATTGCTTCTGCAAATGCTCATTCTCGATCTTGAACTGCTGCAGCTGGTCCACCAGCTCCTTGCTGCGTGCGAGCGCAGCTTCCAACTGGCTGTGCTCGGCCGAGTTCTGGCTTTGCAGCGAGTCCTCCATAGCGTGCTCGTGGCTCCGGACCTGCTGGATCTCCGCCTGCAGACGCGCCACTTGCTGGCCACTCGACGCCTTCAGCGACTCCAACGCAAGTCTGGTCTGCATCAGCGCCTGCACTTGCTGCGTGGCACGCTCTTCCGCTTGGTGGAGCTGGTCCTTTGCGTCTTGCTGCACACACTGGAGCTGTGCTTGTAGTGCTGTGATCTCCTCGTCGTGCTTCTTACTCGGAGCTGGCTCGTCAAATCCGCCCAGCAAATCATGGGGCGCAGTTTTCGAAGTCGCCGCTGTGTGCGCCAACGCCAACGCCGCGCTCTTCTCCTGGAGATCCTTCTCTAGCTTGGCTGTCTTGTCCTTCTCGGCCTGCAGCTGCGCCTTCATACTGTCCGCGAACGCCTTGGCTCGGTTCTTGAACTCGTGCTCGTGCTGCGTGAGCGTCGCGAGCTCCTTCTTCAAGTGGTCCACTTCGTCATTCCCACTGGCATTCGACGCGCCAGAGCCGCTCTCCTTGGCGTGCTTGAGCTGCTCTTCCAGCTCGCCGACTCGCTTCTTCTCGCCCGCCAGCTCGCTGCGCAGGTTGTCCACGAACGACTTGGTCTTGAGCTTGAGCTGGTTCAGCGTCTCGTCCTTGGCGTGGACCTCATTACGCAGGCGCGTGATCTCGCGCTGCGCCTCCACAGGAAACGCCTCCATCTATTCGCTCTCTCTCTCTCTCTCTTCTACTTCCGTGGCGTGCGTTCTTCTCTCGACTCGCGGTGATCTCTTTCTCGCTCACGCCGTCCGATCTTCCGGCCGTCCTGCGACAGGCACGGACCTCCCATACGCACGCACATACACACATAGCGAGTCTCTCGCTCTTCCGCCCTCTTCCTCTATATATAACGCAGGCCAGCATCCCATGAACGCCTTGTTCTGATCACGAGTCGTGCCATTCTTACCGCCGTGCCTGCATCTCTAAGAATGCGCCTCACGCCCCATCCAGCCGCCACATCCCCGAAATAAACACCGCGCATTCCAACACACGTACTCGTCACCTCCCTCCCTGCCCTCTCTTCCCTGCAAATACTCACCCTCCATCACCATCTTCCATCTTCCTTCTCTGCTTCAACTTTGTCACTACCTCGCTTGGCACCATAGTCATTCTTTCGGGGTGTACCGTTTTGTCGAGTTGGTGCCACTACTGTGTACGACATAATAATACTTGAGTGCAATGGATATGAAACCCACGGTACTCGTGCCCGCCAGTCCGCGGTTCAAAGTTTCCCCATCTCTCTGGAAGCGCTGGGCATTGGGACTGATCGCCAGCAGCTCCGTAAGTGGCGGGCAGACATTCGTCCGTTTCCCCCTCCACCTCCCCACGCACGCCACGCACGCCACGCGCGACTCGACCGACGCGTCGTCGTCTTCCGTTCGTCTCGCGTCTTCCGTCCGTGTATCAGCAGCCGCGCCTCCGCGCCTCCGACGACTTGCCGAGCGACAGCGACCGACGCGGGGCACGCGCTCACCAGCCGCCACGACGACGTCATTTTCCAAGGGAACGACGACGATTCTCGCCGCGTACGTCGACGCGATCGAGCGCATGATCATGGACACGGGGCTCCACCATCCGGCCAACGCGCTGCCCATGGGCGTGGGCGTTGGCATGGGCGTCGTCGACGTGCATGGCAATAGCGGCGACATCGATTCCCTGCTCAGTAGCGACCCGAACGACCACGTGGGCGGCGGCATGGGCTCTGGGAATGGGAATCCAGGCGACGGGAAGCTGCGGCGTCTGCTCGAGCCGTATGAGCGCCACCGCGCCCACGATCTCCGGGCGGAGTGCTACCGTAGGGGCATCCGCCCCATCAAGAAAGGACCGAACGCGAATGACAACAAGAACGGGTACATCGTGCTACTTCGCAAGTACGACGGCACGGTGGCGAACGGACTCTCACCGGAGGAGCGCGCGAGTCTGAGCCAGCAGGGAGAGGACGACGACGTCGAGGACGGAGACAGCGACAGCACGGGCCACATGGGCTCGCTCACCAAGAAGCGCAAGCTGCCGTCGCCGCCGCACTCGCAGCCTCCACCTCAGCAACAGCAGCAGCACGTGCACCAGCCCCAGCAGCAGCAGCAGCATCTCCAGCCAGCGGGAAGCGGTGGAAACAGTCTCGTGAATGCAGCGGCCGTGGCGGCCAACGACCTCGCGGGCTTCTACGACGCCACCCAGGCGACCTCGCTCGTGCCTGTACTGCCGATGCAGTACACAAACCTGGTCAAGCCGCCGACTGCGGCGCCAGCCACGGGCACGGCGGCCACGACGACCGACCTCGAGATTCTCAGCGGCATTGCGAACTCGTACACGACGCAGACGGGCACCAACGCTACCCACGGCAGTGCTAGTGGCAACGTGAACGCTATTAGCGGAGCAGACGGCGGCATGTTCTGTGGGAACTGCCGCTCGGTGGTGACGGACCAGCTCATGGAGTCGATCCGATTGGGTCGCAACAAGATGCAGATGCTCGAGTGCCAGCGCCTCACGGACCAGCGCGACCGCGACACGATCCATCTCAAGGAGATCGTGACAGTGCTTCGCGACCTTCGCCAGACGCTGCGTGATGCACAGCATGAAAATCGCCTTACGCACGAGCTGCTCGTGGAGCTGGAGGACGACATTGCCTTCTTCCAGACCCTCAAGGAACGCACGAAGGATCGTATGCGCAAGGAAATGCAGGAGGCCCGCGAGAAGCCTATGAACGCAGGCAACGTGGGGACCACCTGAGGCCTACCGCTTGCGGCGCGACGTTACACGGCATGGCAAGGCAACGGCAGACGAGGGCGAGCGAGCGAGAGACAGAGCGAACGGCGGAAAGAGCAGAGGTGGTGGCGGTGGCTGTGGCGGCGGCGCAGGTGGCGATAGCGCTCCTATCGGTTCGTTATCATCACTTATTTGCGCACGAGAACTGAGTATTCGAGGGAGAGGAAGGGAGGCGAGTAGAACTAAAAGGACAGGACAGGTCAGGAAAGAGTAGGAGGGCGAGCGAGTCGGCGGGACGAGCGTGTAGCGGTGCGGCGCGGCGGTGGCGAGGATCGACGGCGGCCAGTATGTAGAAAGTGGAATGGGAAGTCGAGGCGGTCGACGAAGCATTGTATGGTAAGGTAGAGAACAAGACAAGCGAGCAGAGGCGACGCATGAAAACCCCAAGGCGCGTTCGTGCTTCCCCCTCCTCCTTCTCTTTTGTCTCTCTTCCGAGAACGGCTCGCGCTCGAGTCGCAGGGATCTGACAACTGGGACGCGGCGCTTGAAGCTTCGTGTGCGAAGGACCAGCCACCGCCCGTGAATCTGACAACGCGCCGTCGACCAAAAGCAACTGTCGCAAGTGTGCTGGGCAAGGTAAGTGGCTCGCCCACGGCCGTGGCTTGCTCGCTAACACCGATCGCCCATTCTCCATTTCTCCAGCCAGCAAGAAACGACGAGATCCCATCCCATCCACCAACGGCATCTCCTCTCACCATGCTCCGACCAGAAGACGACACTGACGACGACGTCACGAGAACGCCAAGCCACCCCGGATACACGTTCCACGGTACGCCAACGTACGAGCCTGTGGGGTCCCCGGCCACGAATCTTCCAGATGCGCTGCTCACGATTGCTCACGACCAAGACGAGTCTGCTGCTCGCAAGAGCCGCGAGTGTTCATTGCAGTCCCAGAAGGATGATCCCGAGCACTCGCACGGCTGCTCCGTCGCGATGCTCGTGCTGCTCTCGCTGCCACGCATGGCCATCAACATGGCTTGGGCCGCTCAGTGGGCCGCTCTGGGTCCCTACCTCGGCACGCTGCTACCTCGCTTCGCCGTTCAGCTCACGCAAGTCATCGGTCCGCTATCCGGAATCCTCGTGGCGCCAACTGTCGGTGTTCTCAGCGACCGCAGTGCCAACAAGTGGGGTCGTCGTCGCCCCTTCCTTCTGTACGGTGCGATCACAAGCGCTGCGTGCTGGACGCTGATGGGCTTCACTCGTCAGATCGGAGAAGCACTGGGAGACTCGGGCGATCGTCACCCGTGGACGGCCTTCTTCACGATCCTCTTCTACACGTGGATGGATATCACCGTGAACGTCGTGCAAACACCTGCGTTTCTGATCATCGCCGACTTTGCCGGCGACCGCCAGACGCTTGGAGCGGGCATCGGCCAAGCCAGCTCCACGCTGGGCTCCATTTTGGTCGCCGGCTACATCCAGCTCTTCGGCGCCGCCCACTTGACCCTGCGATACTTCCTGGGCATGCTCTCTGTCACGATGCTCGTGACAGTCGGCCTTGTCTGCATCTTTGCCACGGAAACGCCACGCAAAGCGGACGACGTCGACATGAGTCGCTCTGTGTGGATGCGCATCGGTGACGCGTTCGCGTCCATCTACCACGGACTCCGCTCGCTGCCTCGCGTGCTGGTCGTGTACTGCGTCATCTTCTTCTGCATCATGTACGGGTTCACGGCCTACAACGGAAGCAAGGGCCAGTTCTTCGGCATCGAAGTCTACGGTGGCGAGCCGACGACATGCCCCGAAAACGCATCGACCGAGTGTCTCCACAAGCAGCACCAGTACGACCGCGGCGTGCAAATCGCTGGTGGGCTCACCGACCTGGGCTTCAACATCGTAGGGTACGCGTACTCGTGGCTTCTCCCCGTGCTGGTGCATCGCTTCGGTGCTCGCTGGGTTGTCACCTTCGCTGCGATCCCTCAGGTTTTACTGATGGCGATGGCGTTCAGCAAGGTCGTCGCCGTCAACGTCGCCATCGTCATCGCCACGTCCATTACGCAGTCGACAGTGTTCGCCCTGCTCGTGCCCGTCATTCTTCACGTGTTTGGAGAGACGGCGGAGGTCGGCATGTACGTCGGTGCCCTCAACTCCGCCAACTGCTTGGGCCAACTGCTCAACTTCCTCGTCGGCGCGGCATTGGTCGAGACGTCGCTCGGCTACAAGCTGCCAGTCTTCGTGGGTGGCGCCTTCAGCTTGGTCGGCGCACTCGTGAGCGTGTGCTGCTTCCGCATCAAGATGCACTCGCTGTAGGAAGAAGACTAAACGGCAAGTGGGAGCATACAGACGAGGTAGTTGCTGTGGAGACCGAGGAAGAGAAGACGACCGGATTGCTACTTGAAAGATGGATGGGTGGGTGGACTGTCAATCAAATCAAATCGCATTTTCTCGATATCCTACCGAAGCGAACTCTTACGGCCAGTGTATCCCAGTGTGACATTATGACTAGAGAAGAGCAAGTCGTGAGCCATCAACACGGATCCACGCAGTCTCTCGACAGACAAATACTCACTGGTTCTCAGTGATCAGGGTTTTCCGCGTGGGGTCCGCAAAGCTCTGGGACAAGTGGTGCTCAGGACGCCTACGGGAGAGGAGCACCACGGGTCATTTTCCATCATCCATTCGTTCTCATTCATAGAGATGATACAGTACGTACGAGAGTTGGTCTCCGATATCATCTGCTGCGACCAGCTTTCCGATTCCCGCAAGAAGCGACCGCCGAGGTTCAATACGACGGCCACTGAGGGAGCTACCACTGCTACTGGAGCCGAGCCCGATCGGAGAGTTTCCTCGTGACGAAGCGGGCGAGCTCGAGCTGAAGTTGTTGTCCGGGTACGAAGGCGACGGCACGCGGCCAGCGCTTCGAACGTTTAGATTCGCCGCTTTTTCGTACTGTTCGGTGCATCAACGATCATTTTAGAGTAGTTCCTGGCTGAACACTGTAGTGATGTTTTGTGCAGTACCATTGGCGTCACGTGACGCTTGTGCTGCGAGTTCTGGCGAGTGCCCAGTGCGTACACATCCTTCGGTGTCGCTTCCAGTGATGTTTGCGCCTCGTACGAACTGGACAACAATATGGTGAGTGAGTGACACCAAACAACACACATCACATGTGGAGACTCACGTCTTCCACGTGCTGCAGTTGATGTCGGCGCCTGGGCCGACCTGGTACACAGCGCTCTGAAATTTAATCCCTGGCACATTCTGCGTGGCGTCATCATCCACCATGTTAGAGCCGAGCATCTTTTACGGCACACAATGCCCAGGTAATGATCGTACCGCATCTCCACTGGGGACCTGGTGTGGCTCGAACATTTTCTTGCCGGAGAAGCTCGAGGACGAAATCATCGCTTGTGTGTCGGGCATGATTCCTCCCTTTTCATCGGCCACCAGATTCTAACATGAAACATAATGACGTTGGGTACACGCGCGGATGCAACACGTGAAAAACAACCCCGTTCAAACCTGGCGTGTCGCCACATGCTCGTTGAAAGTCGCCTTCTTCTTGTAACTGCGATGAACGTTGCCAGCCCAATCGGCGTCGGGATGGTCGGGGTCGTATTTCTTCTTCAGATGCGGAACCACGGCCTGGGGCTCAGCAGCGTTGTTGTCACTGCGGCCATAGATGCCTGCCCGGCGCTCCTGGACGACGCTGGTGTCCAGCTTGGACATTTCGGCGTGGGCTTGGAGGTAGCTCTTCATCATCCAGGGCTGCACGGAAAATGAAAGACTGCAGAAGACTGGGCCTCCATGCAGCACGACCAGTAACTGACCGTTGGATCGATCGTCGAATCCAATTCTGGAATTTTACGTCGAGTGTGGTTCATTCTCGACTCGTTCCTGAAGCTGTTCTAGCTGCATGCTGACAAACGCCATGTGATCTTTAACGTCGTCCGTGAAAAGCTGGAACGAGTGACGTAAAGAGTGGAGACTTGTGCTCATGGTCTCCACACGACGAGCCATTGTTGCGAGCCGCTACATATCCGATACGAATGAGCATCAGTAGTTGCAGTTGACTAGGAGACCCCCACGAGACGTACGCACCCTGTTGTACTGATCCTTCGTCAGTGGCCTCGATCCGTCCTCGAGCAGAGGTTTCACCATGGCTTGGTGGCTGGCTGCTGCCATTGGGGGAAGATTGTACGGATTTGTCGATCCCGTCTTGGCTTTTCCGACTTCATCCGATGACTGTACTGGGGTTTCTTCGACTGAGCCTTGCTGTGTGGCCTCAGGACTCGCGCTCACCTGGTGTGGTTGGGTCTCACTGTTGTTCCCTCCCTGCCTCACCTTCGTAGAAACGTGTGTGAGCCTTTTTGGTTGGGTCCGTGTAGGAATGGACACATTCTCTGGCTGGGCTTGTCTCCACGGGTCCTTCCCCATCTCGTCGACGACACAATCCTCACTCTTAGGTGCACCCGAAGCCTTCATGTTGTGTAACTCGTGCAGCTCATTAACCTCGTGCGCAATTGCTCGAACTCCGTTGCCACCGAGCAGCAGAACCCATTGAAGTTGACGCGGTGAAGAAAGCTGCTTCGCCAGCGCATCTGTCAGCCGTACTGCCACGCGATCCGACACACGAGCAACTGCCACACCGTAATTCTCCTTCCGTTCAAACTGTGTACACCACTCTCCGTCAGCTTGAATAGTTCGACAATGAAAAAGCCAAAGCGCAGTGACATACTTGACACGTTGGCAACCCGAGAGAGTCAGAGAGGGAGGGCCATGCGACTCGCAGCTTTCCTCCGTCATCTCGGCCACTTTGCTTGATCATCCATTGCCGCAAGCTCGAAGTTGACACCACGGAATAGCTGAAGGCATCTGAGATCAGGTCGCGTGTCGGCCTCGTGATAAACACCACGGCATCGTTCTTCAAGGCTCGCAACGGCGGGTAGATCTCCGTCGTCTTGAGTGTGAAAGTCGCACTGTGCTCTTCTCTTCCACTCACTAATGCCATGACCTGATACCACGTCGTTAGCATCCATATACATGGTCTCAAATACCCTGCATGGCTGCCGAACTCACCGTGAGCGCTCCGTCTTGCTGGCCGACAAGCAGATACCGTGCAGTGCGAATACTGTGCCCGTCGGGTTTGAATGTCCACCACCGAAGCGCCGTCGCGATTCCGTTTGCAGCGCCTACTCGCGTTTGGCACGCGACCCGCACGTCGTCCAAGGAATGACGTGTGACCGCTGTGCTGCCTTGGGGTATAGCGTGACCCATGCGGAATCGTAACCCCAGTGGCAGGCGTCGTCCACCTTGGATGCCCTGTGGCACGTGGTCCTCCATCTCCGGATCCCACACAAAACGACGGAAATCCAGCACAGAAAGACTGCCACCAGCATCTCCGATTGTGACCCACTGGGCGTCTTCACTCACAGCGACTGTAGTGAGAGCGTAGGCCTTGGCCTGTAGAGGTGTGCTGACTGAGAGTTCCCTATCCGAGTACCTTTCCGACCACTGGAAGACACCCAAGCTGCTTGCACGGACTGGAGTTTCTTCTTCGTCCTGGTCGAATAGCACGAGCACTGCGCCTCTATCTGAACGAACAAATGCGCTGCGAGGCACGGGCTCCATGGTCGCGATGGGCGCGACGCCTGTGAATGTGTCGGAGAAAAGCAGGAAGATCGTGAACGGCTCTTCTGGTCGGTAGCTCGTCGCTCGGCGGCTCTCGGCACCCACACGGCGCGAATACAATCGGAATCCACTCAGTCGAGTCGATGCACTTGATGGCTTTGCAGCTGACGAGCTGTGGGCGTCTTGGATTGTCGTTGAGGCGACGAAAAGCACGTCTGGGGCGGGGAAGTACAGACTCGTGACGTACGTCGAGGAGTCTTCGAGGCCGTAAATCAAGTCCGAGAGCACGATCTGGCCTGCAAACGGAAGATGAAGATGGTTGGCGTCTGGCTGTGCTAGCTGTGTGTTGTTATCTTGCGTGTGGAGGCCAGACACCGTGATTCCATCGGCTTGATACAGCTCCACGACGCGTCCGTTGGCGACGGCGATCAACCCCTTTTCGTCGCAAATAGCCATCTTCTGCTGCCCAGATTGCATGTGCGGAGAGCTGGTGTTATAGGCGACATGTTCATCACCTTGATGACGCCCATGACGAGCCGATGGGGCCAATACACCGATCGGAAGACGGAGTTGAAGTCCATATTCCGACGTGGGCATTGTGGTCAAAATGGAAGGAAAATTCCTTTGGAAATCAAATGCGAGTCGTACTGTATCAAACTTTATTAGAGCACCCTCTGAAAATGGATACATTTATCCGTAAATAACGCCCGTTAGTTATGGTCAAGTGAGCTCATCGGGTCATCATCACCACCGAATGGAAACCTGAGAAAGACGCCCAACGACAAGTGCTGAATATGAAGATCGTGGCGCTCGTGAGCGGCGGCAAGGACAGTTGCTATGCGATGATGGAGAGCGTGCGCTACGGCCACGAGATCGTGTGCCTGGCGCATTTGCATCCGCCGTCGCATTTGTCGGCCGACGAGCAGGAGATCGACTCGTTCATGTACCAGTCGGTCGGCCACAACGTCGTGCAGATGATCGCGCAGAGCATGGAGAAGCCTCTGGTGACCGAGACCATCTCGGGCACGGCGCTCAAGACCGATATCGACTACACGACCACGACGGAGGGAGATGAGGTGGAGGACCTGCACCGCTTGCTCGAGAAGGTCAAGGCCCAGTACCCCGAGGTCCAGGGCGTGTGCACGGGCGCCATCTTCTCATCGTACCAGCGCAACCGCGTGGAGAACGTGTGCTCGCGACTGGGGTTGACGTCGCTCGGGTACTTGTGGCGCCGTGACCAGGAAGAGCTGCTCGGTGAGATGGTGGATGCTGGTGTGGAGGCCATTCTGGTAAAGGTCGCCGCTATTGGCCTGCATCCGCGCAAGCATCTCGGCCGCACGATCGGCGACATGCAAATGGATCTGCTGAACCTGGTACGCACTGACGGATCCACTGCTGTGGCTGGTGAAGGAGACTGACGGACGGGCTTCTTGTGGCTGCAGAAAGAGAAATATCAACTGAATGTATGCGGCGAAGGCGGCGAATACGAGACTTTTACACTCGACTGTCCGCTGTTCAAGAAGCGCATCGTCATGTACGTGTAATGGCTGCCTCTATCACTGTGTCTTCCCCATCGCCTGACAGTTCTTTTCCGTTCATGCAGTGACTCGTCTCGCGTCGTGCTCCACTCGGACGACTACTTCGCTCCTGTGGCCTTCATGGTCATCGAACAGTGCCATCTCGAAGACAAGGAGTTTGTTGATGAAGGCGCCTTGCTGCCGTACACCCCGGCCTTCAAGCAATACGAGGCACCGGTCACCAGCAACGCAACGGCCGCACCATCTCCGACTCTTGCCCTGGCTCTCTCTGGCGACGCCCAAGCCACTACCGTTCCCACGCAAGGGTCGTTTCGCAACCAGTTCTACCTGAGCGGTGTCATGAGCAAGCGTAGCTCCTCACAGACGCTTGAGGAAGAGATGCAAGATGTGTTCAGCCAGGCCATCGCAACACTCGCCCAACACGACATGACGTTGGAAGACGCGTGCTTTGTACACCTCTACGTGCGTGATATGAACGACTTCGGCCTGCTCAACGCCGAGTACTGCAAATACTTCGGCCAGTACATGCCTCCATCGCGTAGCTGCGTGGAGCTCAGCTCGCTGACGTCGCGTGTGCTCATGGACCTCTTTGCGATCAAGGGAAGTGGCGCCGCCAAGCTCGACAAGCCGCGTGGTCCGATGCGTGACGTGCTTCACATCAAGAGCATCTCCGCATGGGCGCCAAACTGCATTGGTCCATACAGTCAAGCCAATATCCTCCACAAATCGCTGATCCTGCTGGCCGGACAGATCGCCTTCCAGCCGCAGACTATGGAGATCATCGGCGAGAACCACCTCGAGCAGACCGAGCTGGTGATGCGCAACGCAAGCAACGTGTTCGATGCGCTCGAGTCCAACTTGCGCCACGTGTGTTCCGCTGTCGTGTACGTGACGGCGCCGTCGGGCGAGCAGGACGTCACGGATGGTGTGGCGGTGGAAAGCCGCCGGCTGCTTCTGTCGAACGGAGGCGTCCGTGATCAGTTTGAAGACGCCTACAACAGCGAAGAAAGTGATGAGGATGCTGACAAGAACGAAGCGCGAGTGGCACTCGTCCGGGACACGCCGCTCCTGGTCGTGCAGCTCTCGCATCTGCCCCGACACGCGCTCGTGGAAGCTGAGCTCCAGGCATTGACGCACGCTGTGACCAAGTATTTGGGCCCAACCTCATCCACAGCAACTCCGTTTGAGTCCGACTCGTGGACGATTCAGGCTCAACAGAGCATCATACGTCGCAGCCTGTGCCATGCTGTGTGTACTGCCCAGTCCACTATCAATGACGTTCCGCTGCAGTCGGCCGTACGAGGTCTCCTGCTCGCCGTGGAGAGAGCCCTTTTTGCTGCCGAGCTGTCCTGGGACCGTCTGTCTCATCTGCGGGTCTTCTACGTGCCGAACACTGCAACAGGCAGCGAGCTTGAGATCGCCACGGCTGTCAGCGAAGTCTTGGCGACTGGACTTGCCCTGCGCGTGGTCTCGGTGCCTGCACTAACCTTCGTGCCCGTGGAAGCGATGCAGAACAATGTGCAGATCGCGCTCCAGGTCGCTGTACAAGACTTGGACAAGCTTGAAACGGACCTGTGGGTGCGGAAGCAGGCGTAAAATATCGTAATAGAGACCCTTGCCATGTTTTCCACATCATTTCTTCCATAACGGAGACCAATCGGTCTCAAAACTAATACCGCCGCTTGGAGCTGCCACCTCCTCCACGACTCTCACCATTTCTATCGCCACCGCCGCCGCCACCTGAAGTTTCGTCGCGAGATTTGCGCTTTCGTGAGTCACGGTCTCGTGATCTGGAGCGTCCTCGTTCCTTCTCACGTTCACGACCTCCTTTGTCGTCGTCACGCCCACGGCCGCTTCGTTCTCTGTCTCGGTCGCGATCAGAACGTGGTCGTTCGCGCTCTCGATCACGGTCTCTGTCTCTGTCACGATCCCCACGATCTCCTCGACCACGGTCTTTCTCCCTGTCAGCGTTACCACGTTCACGGTCTTTGCCTCCGCGATCACGGTCTCGGGAGTCTCGGGTACTCGAATCCTTGGTGCTGTCTCGTTCACGACGAGAGCGAGATCGAGAGCGCGAACGGTCACGCGTGACAGATTGGCTCGGTTCGCGAGAGGAGCGGCCGTCTCCACGGTTGCTGCTTCGGTCGTCATCTCCGTCCCGGTGGCGTCCTCCTGAGCTGCCATCTCGATCGAATCCGCGACCACCACGACCTCCTCTTCCTCCACGACCACCGCGTCCTCCACGACCGCCTTCATCACCCATCCACCCAGGACCACCGGGCGGACCGTTACCGCCACCGGGCCAGAAGCCTGGCGGAGGCATGTTGCCATTCCAGCCTGACGGAGGACGACCCATGAAGCCTGGCGGTGGACCACCGCGTCCACCCATCGGCGGAGGCCCCATACCCGGGTGCCAACCATGTGGCGGCGGCATGAATCCCATCGGCCCTGGAGCTCCGTGCTGCATGGGTCCTCCTGGCCCCCACTGGCCTGGGGGGCCATCGGCCTTCGCTGGGTCACCTCCGGCCTTCATCGCCGCATCCTGAGACGCCGCTGTGTTCGCCGCTGTGACCGACTGACGCGCCGCTTGCTCGCGCGTCTTCTCCACCGCGAGCTGCCGACGCACTCGGATCTGCTTGGCCGCATATTCCTGCCAAATGCACCCCACCATATCAGATACCTTCGTAAAAAAACTAACACAACTAACCACCCCAATCTCCACGTACCCGCCACGAATGCTCATCGAAACCGTAGTTGAAATAGTCCGAGATATCCACGCCCGGTTTGCGCCACGGCTTATCCTCGAGCATGTCAATGTCCACATCAAAGGCCGTGCGGCGGCCGCCGAACATGCCCATGTCCTCCTTCTCGTCCCCCTCGCCTTCGCCGGACTTCTGGGAGCTCGCGCCTCCGCCCATCGCCGAGTGCTGCTGCTGGCCGCCGAAGCTGCCGCGAACGTAGCGGTTCGAGCCCGTGAAGCGCAGCGACGGCTTGACGCCCTTGGAGTCGTGGGTCACGGTAATCGCGACTTCCTCTTCATCGTCGTCGTCATCGTCGTCGTCACCAGTGCCGCCACTGGGCGCCGCCGCGCGTGTGCCGTTAGCTGCCGAGCCAGAGCCGCTCGCATCGCTGTTGAGCTTGATTGCCACGCCGCCGTAGAGCTCGTCGTCCTCGTCCACCATGGCCGTCGCAGGCGCCAGCTTCGCGGCTACAGACCAAAAGAATCCGTGAGCACACACACAGATGCACATAGGGAGTAAGCAAGCCCATAAGACGTACGCGTTGTGGCCACAGGGGCGCTGTTCGCTGGACGCGCCAGTGGCGCCGAAGTTGTGATCAGCACGTCATCGCCAAAATCCTCATCCTGTCCGACACACCCCACCAACGTCAGCGATTCTTGCGCCCGCACATTCCTCACATCCCCCTCTATCCACGCATACAAATATCATCCCTTGAATCTGCTCCTACGTCTACCTATCCCAGCGCCAAGCACGCCTACTCACCTCCATCTTGCCGTGTCCCCGTCGTTTCCCCACACAATCGAGTCAATCGCATCCAAAAGCCCCTTTCCGGTTGAGTACCGTACCCTTCCCCCAAAAGTACGAAATCGCGACTAGGTACAAATGGGTGATTGGGTGGTTTCAGAGGTGGGTGGTTGGGTGGTTTGGGCTTGACTTGGTTTTTGTATGCTGCCCGTGCTGGCGCCTTCGCGGCCAATAGTTTGAGCGCGTTTGGTGGTGGCGAGCGGCGAAGAGTGAGCGGAGCTGCTGCGGCATCCAGTTCTTGTCTCGTTCGAGGGTGAATCTGCAGGTAAGCGATGTTGCCTCGCTCCATGGACGGCCGAAAATGGACGCCTTCGCGGGTGGCTGAGCCGCGCGTAGCTGTGGTCGTGTGTACATGCGTCTCTTGCGCGTCCCCCCTTGCGGTTTGCAGCCGATTTCGAGCAACTCCTGCAACATGAGAACGAGCTGAAAATGCAGTTCAACTGGATCCAGAGATGGAGATTTGGACGGAGCAGACGCCAGGATGAACAGCACGACGAATATTGATACTACGGGTGGATGGAGAGGAATACGAGATGCGACCGAGAGCGGTGTATTCGGACATGGGACTGGCAGGACGAGGCGATCAGTGAGCAGATCAGTACGAACGATTGAGTCGGGCATCGAGAATTGGCGCTTTAATGGGGGGACAGGGACGCGTTGTATACAGACGACAGATAGCTCGCGTGGCGGCGGCTCACAGATCACAGCGAATGGCTCTATAATCTGGCTGACGTCGAGTCCAGTGAGAGAGAGAGACTGAGAGCTAACGCGTTCTATTGTGCCAGTAGAAACAATGCCACACTCCTTTGGTTACCGCGCTCGCACGCGCGACATGTTCGCGCGCCCGTACCGTCAGAGCGGTGTCATCAAGCTCTCGACGTACCTGCGTACGTTCAAGGTCGGTGACTACGTCGACATCAAGGCGAACGGTGCCATCCACAAGGGTATGCCGCACAAGTTCTACCACGGCCGCACTGGTCGCGTGTACAACGTCACCAAGCGTGCCGTCGGCGTGCGTGTGAACAAGATCGTGGGCAACCGCGTGATCCACAAGCACATCAACGTCCGCATTGAGCACGTGCACCAGTCCAAGTGCCGTCAGGGTTTCCTCAACCGTGTCAAGGAGAACGAGTTGAAGAAGAAGGAGGCCCGTGCCACCGGTGGTACGTTTTGCATCGCCCCCCTCTGCTCTCGCTGATACAGCAAACAGCCAGCTAATTTGTGGACCGCTCGTTCTGTTGACAGTCCGCGCTGAGATCAAGCGTGTGCCAGTGCAGCCAAAGACCGCCTACACCCTGAAGACCAAGGGCGTGCAGCCAGTCACCATGGCGCCGCAGCCATTCGTCGACTTGGTGTAAATTGTTCGCATCGCGTTGGCGACTGCCGTGGGGCGTGTGCTGGCGATCCACGAGCTCCTCGTCTCTGGTGGCTCGAGCCTGCTTCTACTTGTGTAGACAGTAGACCGTCGGAGGAAGAGTTCGCGCCAGTTTGCATACCCGAACAAGAATACCAAAACCCAGTGTTGGCATCCAATACAATCAAGAACGAGTCATGGCCCTTGCGTCGTGGGGTTTTCCTTCCATCGTGTCTCTATGTCTCCCACTGTCTGACACCAAGATATGCACCAAGTTGACGGCACCCATTCAAAGTCTTCTTGCCGATCGAGCTGAACTGCGAGGACCTACCCGTGAACGCGGTGAACGCACCAACACGTCGACGCATACTATGCACAGCATTGTTAGAGTGCGAGTGAGACCGGAGGCTGCGTTGTCTGTGTTCGCTTTGCACGAACACTTGGACTTCGGCTTCAGTAACGATGGCATCCACTGCAGTCATGCGCGTGCCCACGTCTCGCTTCACGCACCGCAGCCGCCACTATAACCGCACACCTGACACGACACTGCGGGGGTAAGGTGGCACTTGTCAGTGGCACGCCGATGTCAGTGAGACTGTGCGGCACTGTATGTCGGGTGCATCCGTGTCACCACGTACGCGATACGCTCGTCTCAAAGCTCTAAGGGCCCTAGGCATCCTACGTCGCGCATCGTCACATTTGTCACTGGAACTGTGGCATTAGCCACTCTCCAGTCTGTGGCTGATGCGGTTGTGGTCCCCAACCGCCGTTTTGGCCATCCGAAGGTCTCAGAAATCGATTTTTCGACTCGAAGTGAGACTGTGAACATGAGCTCCGTGGCCAAGAACTTGCTCGCTGTGCGTGCGCGTGTGGCGCAGGCTGTGGCCCAGAGCACGCACAAGACGTGTACGCTGGTGGCGGTGAGCAAGACCAAGCCGATCGAGGATCTGCAAGAGGCGTACGCGCAGGGCCAGCGCCATTTCGGCGAGAACTACGTACGTTGTCGGTCTCAGTTATTGACGATTGACTCACAGTGGGATTGGAGCCACGAAATGGCTCAAGAATCCATTGACTAACCACTGTAATGGCACTTGTCCTAACATCAACAGATCCAGGAGCTCATTGAGAAGTCCCCCGTGATGCCTGCGGACGTGCAGTGGCACTACATTGGCCACGTGCAGTCGAACAAGGCCAAGGCGCTCGTGCGCGACGTGCCGAACCTGTTTGTTGTTGAGACCGTGGACTCGATCAAGATCGCGAACGCGCTGAACAAAGCCTCGGGCGAGTTCCGCAGTAGCAAGCTCAACGTCATGGTGCAGGTGAATACCAGTGGCGAGGACCAGAAGAGCGGCACGACGACGCTGGACGAGTCGGTCGAGCTGGCGCAGCACATCGTGCGGGAGTGCGAGCACCTCACGCTGCTTGGACTCATGACCATCGGTCGGTACGACGACACGACCAGCGAGTGCTTTGAAAAGCTCGTGGCCTGCCGCAAGAAGGTCGCCGAGGTGTTGCAGAAGAGCGAGAGCGAGCAGGAGCTGAGCATGGGCATGTCGGGCGACTTTGAACTGGCGGTGAGTGGCAGTGTGCTGGCGAATACATCGGGACGTAAGGACTCTTGGCTGATTGTTGTTTTGGTGAACGCAGATTTCCTGCGGCAGTACTTCCGTTCGCATCGGCTCGACGATCTTCGGTGACCGCAACTACGCTAAAAAATAACTTTTCAAATGCCACAAACCTCACTGAAACAGAAGACATGCGTCTTGCTTTGATTATTAGTCAAGTAAATCGAATGCCAGAGCCGACTGTAGGTCAAGTCCGTGTGTCTTCTTCTCCTCGGACCACGCCGCCGCGACTTGCTTCGCGGTCTCTGTCGCCAGCAGCTCCTTCGTGCCGTTCTCTGGCTCTGGCTGAGCTAGCTTGTCAGTTCGCTCTTGCTTCTCCTGTTTCATGATGTCTTCCATGTCAATGTACGTTGTCTCTGGCTCGTTCGGGTACATTTCTTGCCACGTTTTGCCTGCTTCTTGAGCTTTGCGCTGCTTTTCCTCAACCTCCGCACGCTTCGTCTTGCGTTTCACCTCGGCCTCTTGGGCCTTTTGTTGCTTCTCCTGCTTGCGCTGCTCCAAAATGTGCATTGACATCATGTCTTTGCGGTGGAATCGGTCCTCTGGTAGCTCTTCATCTTCATCCACGCGGTCCCACTGCGGACGGCCAGAACTTGTCATCGCGTCGACTGGATTCATGCCTTTGTCCGACGGCATCGCCAAGTGGAACATGTCGACAAGGGACTTGGGCGCTTCAGCGGCTGGTGGATTTGTCTCCTTGGCTTTCGTGTCTTCATCCTCATCCCGCAGAGCCTGAACAAGCATCCACGGCGTCGAGCCACAGTCTGGTTCAGTTTCCGACCACGTCTTGTCGATCTGAACCACGACTTCCAAGACGTTCTTGCCAAGATCAAGTGAGACTTCTGCTTCGTCACGAGCAACTCGAAACGGCAGGTAAAATGCCAGATCGTGGTGGCCGCCAGTCTTGATACTGAAGTGTTCGGGACGCAGTTCCATTTCGATCTCGCTCGGGTCCGTCACTGGTTGTTCGAACTGGACACGAATGGCGAGATGCGACCCAGCTCGTTGGAGCATCTCTTTTGATAGCGCTGTTCCATTGGCTTCCACCGAAGCGATGCGCGTGCACTTGACACGCGTTCCGCCATCACTGGTGAGCTCGAAGATGTCGTACGTAGCCACTGCGGTAGGCTCTATCTTGAGCTTCTTCGTCGCCTCGATCTGCTTGCTTGATGACGACGACTGTGTAGGTTTGTTCACTTCCTCAATGATCGGCTTTTGGTCCTTGCGGATGTAGTGCTTTGGAGGCGGGAGCTGTCCACGATACGTGAGCTTCGGCAACTTGTACCGTGAATCGAGCTGGATTTTGTACTTCTGGTCGATGTACTCGATGGCCAATTCACACACAAAGTTTCGGAACGACCCCGACTTGTCAGTCTTGCAGTCTTCAATGACCTGCGTGTTCACGGCGACGTCAAACGCGATCGACTTGTTGCCGCTCTTGTCCTCCACTTCGTGCGGCATCCCAAGACTGAGTGGAACGTGGATTCCCTGCATTTCAAACACAGCAAGTTAAACGTTATGAACGAAGCTTACTCAGTAAGTAGACATCGGACACGTTACCTCCTGCTCGTTGCCTTCGTCGTCGAGCTGCTTGCGCTGCGAGAAAGTCTGGATGGCGCTCGAGTGGCACACGTTTACAAACACCTTCTGCTTCTTGTTCAAGTCCGTCGTCTTCATCACAAAGCCCGGCTCCACTTCAATATAGATCTACTCAGACACCTTGTCAGCGGCTCTCTCCTCCATATCCAATCCCGGCACAAATGAGCCACACATACGCCCTCCTGCTTGGGTGTGAGGCCGCTGGCTTCCATCACTTTGTTCCCTGGAAACCGCGGCTTGAACGCTGCAACCCATACACAAAGATAAGTGTCGACATCCTTCAGCATCACGAGCTTCTTAACATGGCTACAGCCATCCACAAGCCACAGTCTCTCTCACCTTCGTCCTTGCCGCCTGACGCCACAGCACCATGGGACTTCCCACTCGCTGCGTTCTTGACCATCTCCATCATCGACGCCGCATCAGAGGGACCCTCAAATCCACTACCAGCAGCTCCTAATGGAGTAGGAGCGCCGTCGGCCACGGCCTTTTCCACTTGCTCGCGCATCATGTGCATGAACTGCTCGTACGCCTGCGGGTCTTTCTCAGCCATTTCGTCCAGTAGCTGCACCAAAACAACGCGTCTATATTAGCACATGGACTATGGATGTAAGATAGATACGTGTGGATGGCGTACCTGAGCGTATTGCTCCATATCCGCCTCCGACATGGCCATCTTCGTCGCGCTTTTCTTCCAATCTTCCGAAAATGAGCCCAAAGGACACTGGGATCACAAGTCACTCTTCTGAAGAATTGGAGAATAGTGACATTTTGCGATTTCTGTAGGTACGGAAGTGTCCGTGGATACAGTCACAAAAATGCATCTAAATAGTGACGTAGAGGCCACTAATAAGCGAAATACGATACTCCATTGATCTTCACGCCAAACGACACTAAATCAGTAGACCTCTCTGTCCTCATGGCTCGACGTTCTCCTTCTCCATGCGCGCGAGCACATCCCAGTAACGCTGCTTGCCCTCCCAGTAGCGGCGGTGGCTCTCTTCCTCTTCTTCCTCCGTATCCTCGAAGCATTTGGCTAGTCGCTTGAACTGACTGCCCACGTGTCGGTGGGCCGCAACGCCTCTCGGTCGTCGCGTGACCTTGAGAACGGCCGCCGTGCGCGTCTTCGCAAGCGCACTCTCCACAATCTCCTGCGGCGCGTCAGGGCATTTAGTGGCGGCGTGGGGCAGCAAATCGTGGCCCAGTTGGCAGTTACGGATGACCGTGCCGCAGTAGTTGCATTGCACGTCTGGATGCGTCTTGGGGATCAACACGGTGACCCACTCCAATGCTTCGGACTTGCCCATCGTGACGGGATGCTTGGACTGGTAGGCTTCGTGTTGGCGAGTCTTGCATCTTGCACTGCGAATTGCAGACTGACTAGAGTGTGCCCCCCGTGTGGGAAGCTCCGTTGCTAAAAGGAAATTCGGATTTTCGAATCGTGGACCAAGGGATATGGCCCTAGCAGAGTAGAGTAGGTATGGACTCAAGGAATGAATTTTAACATGGGACTTCATCAGAGCTATACAACGAGCATGTATGTGAACACCACACTCGTATAGGCACTCATACAGAACAATTTCTCACTATTAAAGCCTAGGAGTTACTCCATGGACTCGTCGTCGTGTTCCCGCGCGGCCCAGCGGCGATCCGTGGCTGCCCACATTTGCGCATCGACTACTTCCTGTCTCACTGAATGAGTACGCGCTGGCATGACCTCTCGGAGTCGAGCCGCTGTCGGCAGCATCATCTTTGCCCGTGGGTTTAGAGACGCGAGGTACGTGAACAACTCGTTCTTGATGTCGCTGAATGGCACATCGATCCCATTTAGCATACGCGCCACCGTGATCTCGATCTTGCGCTGGCTCATCGACTCAGCCCGAAAGGGCTTTTTCCCATCGTTCTCGTCGTCCTCGCTGTCACTCTCAAATGGAGTCGCGAAGTATGACCTCTTCTTCAATCCTTTTGCCGTTTCTTCGCTCTCGTCGCTCACGTCCTCGTCGTCACGCGAGAGGTAGTTCTTCGGCTTCTTCGCCCGCTGCGGCGCCGCGCCGCCACTAGGCTTGCGCTTCTTCTTCAGCTCCGCCGCCTTCTCGATCTCTGCGCGCGCAGTTTCCTTCACGTCGGCCGGCGCATTCGCACA
>JAADVL010000036.1:0-91420 GCA_023334995.1 Pythium sukuiense
AAGGGCAAGCCGTGAATGAGGCTGCGGAGACTGGCCGAGACAGTAGACTCAAGACGCTTGTGAGCGCGACGAAGAGGGTCTTGTGGCCGATCATCGGACTCCCGTTTCGTCTGTGTGGTGGTGAATTCGAAAGTGATTCCTCCACGAAGGAGCGGATCCTGTGCTGCACGAGCTCGTCAGGCGAGATCGAGTCGATCAGCTCCTGTTCGCGACAAACGAGTTGTCGCAGTGCACCGCTGACACACCCAAAGTGAAAGTATCCTATCACGACCTGGCTGAAGGACAAAACGAGTGATCACGACGTTGTGGGAGGCTTCTGAACGCACGGTGTGTTGTCTCTAGCTCGCTGCAACAACACGTACCGGTACCGGTACACAGACGCACCACGAGCGGCATCGTTGTGATACCTACTACGGAATTGTATACGGTACGAGTCAGGGGTTACTGTCGTGCCCAACGACACCCACACCCATAATGTCCTTGCTGGCTGGAAGTTTGTTTGTTTGCTTATCTTCGGTAGATGTGGTCCCAAAATTTTGAGTATTTGTGTGGAGTCGAGGCTATTCTATCTGGCGGCTTTCGCCTGTGGTGTTCTAGCAGCACAGAGGGATCGGAATGCAGCAGCAGAGCACGCCGCCTCTGTTCAGAATGCAGCACAGCAACATGAACGCGACCGAGACTGCGATGCCGATGTACAAGTAGTTGTAGTTCATGGTCGTTTCGCCCTCCGCGAGCGTCCGCGTCACGCTGTCGATCGCCTGACGCAGGCGGCGAGTGCTCAGTGCGGAGCTCGCGACCTGGCGAAGCACTTGCTTGTCGATCGTCACGCGCGTGGCGGGGCTCGCGTTGGACGTGGAGGGGATCGAGGTGACGCAGACGTCGAATTGAATCACTTGCAGAGCGTCAAGGGCAACCGTACAGGCGCCGCTACTGCGGATCGCATCGGCGTTTTCAGGCGTGAAGACCCACGCGGCGTTGGCCGAGATGCCTGATCGGCAGTCGCTGTACTGTGTGCTGGAGAGCACGTCATCGACTTGGCTTGGGCACGGCGAGGAGGCGAGCGCCATTGCAAAGCAGGCGGCGCAGGCGAGGAGGAGGGTGCGGACGTAGTTGGTCATTGTTGTCTGGTGGGGTCAATTGAGGAATGGTCTCCTGCAGAGGAGGCTCAAGTGCACATGGGGTGCTTGCATCCACCTGCGCGACAGCTCGCTGTCTCACGACCGTGAACCCATTTGGAAAGCCACCGCCTTTGCTCGCAGCCCACACGTCGCTGCGTGGAATCTATGGCCACTGGGCTTCGTGATCAGCGGCAGCACCGCCTGTGCGCAATGTGTACAGTACGACACATACGGCTGCCTTTCTGTCTGACTCGTCCACCATTCTTCTTAACGCGGTGATATTTTCCTTCAAAATTCAAAACAAGGTGGAATTCATCCATTTTTCAAGTATAGCGAGTCTGAGATCAGACAGATATGCCAAATAAAGGTGATGTCAGCCAAATTTCGATGTCTGTGACATGTGAACATACCTTTTCGCTAGATGGCTTCACAAGATGACCCAGATATAGATTGCCAACGAGGCAACTGCCCCTGGAAGACCTTGGAGTCCACGTCGTCGCTGCCCCCGTTGGCCCCATGGCCCTCCGCCGTGGCAACTACACGGTCAGCCACGTGGAGCCGCCACAGGAGCCCAGTCGCAGTCTGTGGACGTGGCTACAGCGGCTCCATCAACTCAACATCGAGCACCAGTTCCTGGGTCGCTATTCGGTCGACAAGCTCCATGCCTTCCACCAGTATCAACACTCAGCCCGATGGTGGCGAGTCGCTGGCGTGCTCTGCTTCACGCCCGTCCCCACACTACTCACCCTCATCGCTGTGGATGCGGTGCCGATGAATGACCCCAGGGAGGAGACCAGAAAGAACGCGGTGTGTTTCGTACGCTCCGAGATATCCCGCGGCGTGATGACGGCGGTGTGTCTACTGCCAATGCGATAGGCACTTCGCCTTGGCGAAAGCGACCAGTACTCGCTGTACAAGGTGGCACTCATCGGCTTGTTGACCTGCTTTGCCATCGAGTCCGTGTGGATCCCTACCGCGTTTCTGTGGCGATTCCCCGTGTCATTTTGTGAGCTGCTTGGAGTTCCGCTTTGGAGCGCGGTCGTGCTAGTCTCAGCCCAAATCACGCTGTTCTACTCCTTCCTCGCTCTCTCCATGGCATTTGCCCACGTGCCGACGGTGTTCTAATGGTGCTTTTCCCGTTTGTGAAGATCGCAATGAAGCGGTTTATGTGGCACTACGCCCGCCAGCTCGACGACACCTCGACTGACGTGACGGTGTATATGGTCGAGATCTCCGGGTCGCTGTACCAAACCGTGTGCCTGCAGTTCGCGACGTCAAAAGCCATTGGGCTCGCGATCATGCTCGCGGACTTTGCCCAGGCGCTGCTTGAAGTGCACACGTACTTGGCGACCGAGTACATTGTGGTTGGCCGCTCTACTCTATCAACGGCGCTTGCTATTCTCGAGAGCTCTGTGTTCCCAGGAGCCGACGAGCGGCCGTCCACTACTCGTCTATTGCATCCGTTGCGTCGCAGCATTCAGCGTCCAGGCGCCTCAGTGGCGGTGGTGCTGAGAACGGACCGACGATCAGGCGACGCAGACGCCGCCCTCAGGCCGGCTCAGTGTTCGTGCCGCCCAAACTCGTCAAGACGCACACTTCCAGGCGGCTCCTTGACTTGCGTCGCTTTGACTTTGACTCGTTGGACACTCCTGGGGTGAGGGCGGACGCTATCGAGGCAAGTCTCCCGAACCAGACCTGGACGACGACCTGAGCTTGCAGGCTCTCGCTCAAAACACGTTGGCGAATGGCCCTGAGGAGAACGTCGATGTCAAGTCAACGACCTATCGACGTGGACGTGCAGTTTGACACATCGTCAGGCTCCGGCAGTGCTTTAACGGCACACAGTCCACGGTCTCAGCAAGGTTTGAGGTCTCACTTGAAGATCGCTTGAATGGCTTCAGCCGGCTTAGCACGTGTCATGACGCGCACAGACTACAGAACGCCAGCAAGCGCACTACAGCACCGCATGTCGGCTCCCAGTATGGCCCTCGCGATGCCAAATTCAAACGTCGTGATAAAATCCATCTCTAGCTCCGTCCAGGCTGGCGCCTCCGTTGCAAGATTGCAGTCTCTTTCCCAGATCCTGCGACGGCCGAGCGCAAAGGACTGCGCACGAACACCCAGTGCTACTGCATTCCACGTGCCCTTCCGTCGGTTGGGTAACTCACAGCATCAGTCGCACCCAGCCCTCCAAAGCCAGGCGAGACCCTGCCGCCGCTGACAGCCAGACACTCCATCGAGTTATCACAGCAGTCCACACAAGCGTCCGCACGCTTCCAGAGGTCGGCTTCCCATGATTCCCACCGATTGTCTCAGCCCTCAGTGAAAATCCAACCAGCTCCGTCTCAAGACCGACGCCATCGTGGTGACAGCGGCGATGACTGTGGCAGCGTCTGCCGTGGCAGTGCTACAGCGGTCGTCATTGACGGTGTGAGGGTCGTGCGCAAGGACCAAGCTCGGATTCTGGAGCAAACTCTACAGCTTCTCTTCTCGTGCGAGGTGCTGCTCTTCGTCGAGTTCATGGATGTCGTCATGCCCGTGCTGTACTCACTGTGTCTCGGTGCCGCGTCGCTGCTGCCGAATGCCAAGTACAACTTTCTCATGATGCCGCTGACCACGTCGGCCATTGTCTCGACCTTCGAAAGCTCACTCGCGTACGCCGTTCTCGAGCTGCTCTCGCTTCTCGTGCTCAACTACGTCGCCCACCGCAAGTACGGCATCTCGGCTTCCCACTTGCTGACATTCGTGCTCGAAACCTACGCCATGACTCTCCAGGGCAAGCTTGTCGGCGTTTATCGTGATCTGGAACACCGCGACGCTCCACCAGGGCGTGGATTTCACTTTCCGCTTCGACTACAGCACACTGATGGCAACACACGCAGGGTAAAGAGCCTGGAGCTTGAATGAACGAGCTCTTTAGGAGAGAACGCCACGTCGTCGACTCGACGCACCAGTGCACAGCACAGCTATCGTGGCAGTTGGTTGTGGGGCGTCGGCTAATCTTGGTCGACGTCAGTCCTCTCTATTGACAAAAACCCGCCGATCAGGTCGGGCTGCCGAGGCTCCAGCTGCATCGGCCCGACGCGTCTGGGGACGATCGCTGCAGCTGACAAGTCCTGAGTGTGAGGCAGTCTCCTTGACTTTCCTCGTCGGCTCGCAGGCTCTGTAGTCGTCGGACCTGCTAGCCTGTCACAGTCGACCATGCCGCTGGAATCGCCCCTGTCGAAATGCAAGCCGTGGCTCTCGCGGGCCGTGGGCTTGCTTCTATCGCCTCTGCATCGACTCCACGCGTGGAAGACCCAGTCCCAGTACCTTGGTCGCTACTCGGTCGAGAAGCTATTCGCGTTTCATCAGTACCAGGAGACCACGAGCCTGTGGCGCGTCGCACTAGTCATCGTCACGACGTGTTTTTCGTGCTGCTGCTCATCGACATCGTGCCCATGAACGACCCTCGTGCAGGACCAGGCAAGAACGTCGTGGCGTTTGCAAGGTCCGTCGTGGGCCACATCATTCTTCCCTTCGCGATCTTGCTATCGACCAAGCAAGCACTGCGGCTCAACGACCACGCCTACTCGTACCGCAACATCTTCCTCATCGGCGTCGGCGTCTCACTCTCGCTTGAAGGACTCATGACCATCCCCGCAGCGTTCATTTGGAACTTCCCCGTACCCTTCCGCGAAGTGACTTTCGCGCCCTTGTTCATGCTCTTTGTCGGTCTCTTCAACTGGTATATCGGCAAGGAAGAGCTCAAGCGTATGTGATCCTGTTCTCCGACTTCTTCCAGGCGCTATACGAAGTACGGGCGTACTTGTTCCACGACTACATCACCGATGGCGTCTCCACGGTCCACACAGCCGTGCAGATCGTGATCAGCGAGGTATTTAACGGCGCCGACGAGCGGCCGAAACGAGCCAACGAGAGTGGAGGCCTACGGACGCTGGTGCCCAAGTTTCTAGTCGACTCCGGCGTCGGCGGATCGCTCTTCTTGAAGCCAAAGCTAATCAAAGCAGCCCAGAACAAGCGGCTTTTGGATCTCGGCCAGTACCGATACGACGTGGATCTTCCCGAGCTGGACTTTGCGAATGGCGCTGCCACACAACGCGCGCTGGCCACCGCACGCGATGCTCTAGAGGAAGCGGGCGAGCCGATGGACGACGACCGAGACAACGAAGACGAAGAGGAGGCAGCCGAGCCGTCGATGGCTTCGGAGACGCCTCAAGATGTCAGCCAGAAAGAGGAGAGGGCATCGAATGAACCGCTGGCGTCCGAACATGGGGACGACGACCCCGCACTGGCTCGTGGATCGAGTGTGGAGAAGGAGTACCAAGGCGACACTGATCCTGAGTCGGGCTCGCCCCAGGCCCCTGCAACGCCGACGGAGACTACTTCGGGCCGGCGAACATCAGTTGAACTGTCACCGCGGTCGATGGCGTCGCACTCTCCGAGTCAGTACGATCGGCATCATAGCCACGCTGGAAGTGAGTCATGGTACGGTTTGTCTCGCGCGGAGATGGGCTCAGCCCACGTTTCCAGCTCGGCGTTGTCCCCGGCGTCGCAGGCTGGGCCCGGGGGGCGGGCGGCCGCTCCGTCTACCGCGAAGTCGATGCTGCCGCCAAAAGTGCTTCTGCCACTGGGTCGAAAATTCCAGTCAACGCGTTGCCTGAAGCGTCACGTCCGGCCTCAAAGCGAGGCTCCGACACGGCCTTCTCAGTCTACGATCCGCTGCCTCCTGAAGTGGTGGAGGCGCCTACGGTGGCGGTGCCCACAGTGGCACGATCCAGCTCCATCATGGCGACGCTGATCGCGACGACCTCCCACCAGCCCGCACAGCCTGCAGCCATCGCTGCCAAGCACCCGGCACCGCTGATACCGCGGGAATCCAAGTGCCAGTCGGTCGTGCATCCAGGCGAACTCGTCGTGGAAGCAGAGCAGAAGCCACAGCAGCCATCACGCTCTGCTGCTATAGCGAGTGAAGGCGATACAGCGGTAGGATCCTCACCGCTTCAAGCGCCATTAACAAAGAAGGCGACCAACGCGGCATCAGCGTCCCCGAGGAGCCAGAAAGTCGGCAACGGCACGAAAGACGAAGGCAATCAGCAGCGTATCACGCGTGTGATGATCGACGGCATCCAGTTACGACGCAGGGACCAGGCACGCATCCTGGAGCAGACGCTGCAGCTACTGTTCTCGTGCGAAGTACTCATCTTCGTCGAGTACCTCGAAGTGCTCATGCCTTCGCTGTACGGTACGTCACCTCTGACTGAAAACCGTGGTGCCATGGCACACTCACTGATGGTCTCTGCTATTTATCTTGTAGGTCTCATTGTCGGCGGTCTGTGGCCTCTGCACAACGCGCGATATAACATGCTGTTCATCAGCATGACACGACACAACATGGAGACTGCCGTCGCGGGGTCATTCGTGTACGCGGCTCTCGAGTCGCTGTCTCTGTTGGTGCTGGCGTACATTCTCAAGCGCCGATATGGCATCTCGGCTCTCCACTTGCTGGCGTTTGTGCTGGAAAAGTACTGGAAGGTGCTCCACGGCAAGATGACGGGCGCGCTGCTGGTCATTTGGCTCACGCTGACCGTCCACCAGGGAGTCGACTTCACGTTCACGTACGACTACGGTGTGATCCTGCAGCGCGTTGGATCCTGGCGATTGGCATCTTAATCGAAAATACAACGTGGAGGGATTAAGTTGAACAGATCCGTCGTTGCTTTTATAGAAGTGTAAACTGTTGTTGGGATGCCTTTTGAGCAGAATTGTCAACTGGCAGGCAAACGAGTGGATAAAGCCCGGGTTGTCCAGTGTACACCATCGGCACCTGACTAGAGTAGTGAGGACGCGATTAGGATCACAAACAGCAAAAGGATCGCTCACCAGGCCACAAACCGCAGGGAATTACGATTCTGAGCCACTCCCTCGACATGATTTCGTGCGCTCAGAGCCCCATGGAGAGACACAGTATCACAATTATCGCACTGTTCAGTTGATAAGAACAAGACACTTCTGATTGTTTATGACCATCATGACGTTCTTCACGATGCTGCCGATGAAACAGGCGCTCGCGCTGTCGGATGGTGACTACTCGTTCGCGAAGATCGCCCTCATCGTGTGCTTGACTTCTCTCGCCATCGAGGCCGTTTGCATCCCCCTGGCATTCTCGTGGAAGTTCCCGGTGCCCTTCCGTGCGATTATCGCCCTCCCCCCTCCCCATCTTCCTCTCGTCGGTCTGGGTGTACAACTACGTCTTCGCCAACAGTACGATGCGTCGGCTGTGGCGACAGCGGAAGCATCTCCCAGAACAAAGTCGTCGAGGACCACGATGGGTCCCTAGACGACTCACATACAGGCGCAAGCCTCGGGCGGAGAGCGGGCCCTCCGACTACGGTCGTGAGATCGTACTCAGCCGTGGCGTTTCCCCGACTGCATCCTTTCTATCTAACAGAGCGACACCTCTCCGATCCGGATTAGAAGACTTTCAAGAGCCTCCCAAACTGGAGCACGAGTCTCCGACATCTCCGGATCCCTCACCCCCTGAGGACCTGAAGGAGTCTGTACCACAGTTGAAGACTTCAGTCCTTTTGCGTCTGTCGCGGGCGTGTTCAGGTCGAATCTCGACTGTAACGGCATCCACGTCCGAGTGGAGCGACCTCACGTACGAGCCACCTCTCGGAGACAAGCCACCAGTGAAGATCAAGCGGCTTCCGTCAAAGTGCCAGGTTGTACCAGTCGAATCGTCTCGCCTGTCGGCGGATGCCCCCGTGGAGGAGCCAGCCCACCGTCACCGCTTACGGCGCCCACGGAAGCGCACAGGCATCGATGGCATCCGCATCCCACGCCGAGACCAAGCTCGCATCCTGGAGCAGACGCTGCAGCTTCTCTTTGCGAGTGAAGTGCTGCTCTTTGTCGAGTACATGGAAATCGTGATCCCCGTACTGTACGCTCTGATCTTCGGCTCTGAGTGGGCTCTGCCCAACCGAAACTACAGCCTCGTGGTCAGGAACATGGCTAGTGGAGACGTCACGGTGCAGATTGAGACGGCCTTGGGCTTCGCACTGCTCGAGCTCGTGTCCATGTTGGCCGTGTACTGGGTCGTGAAAAAGATGTACGGCGTGTCGGCCATGGACCAGCTCGCGTTTGTACTGGAGCGGTACTGGATGACGCTGCAGGGCAAGCTCGTGGGCTCGTTCATCGTCGTGCTCAACGCTGTGACTTTGCACCAGGGCACCGACTTCTCGTTTCTTCAAGAAGCGTACCCTTTCACGATCCTACGTAATACTAGTGTTAAAAGAATACATATTATAATACACGCATGCTGAAAGCAATTCAAGACGGAGTTGGATTGTCACGCACAAGGAGTTCATTATTCTTTCAAAAACTAGGACCACACTAGCTTACTACACTCGCCTTTCTCCTACTTAGAAGGCCGTCAGCGCCAGCAGCGTCGAGACACTGGCCAGCACGACAGCGCCGAGCACGCCCGCTGGCTGCGTGGCCGCCGACGTGTTGGTGGTCGTGTTGGTGGCGTTGGTCTTGGTCGTGGTGTTGGCCGATGGCATGGCCGTCGTGGAGTTGTCCGTGTTGCCGGCCTTGACCTTCTCCGGCACGTACAGCGACACGCTGTCCTTGCCACTGCTTCCACTGCCGCTGGACGAGCCGCTGGACGTGTTGGTGTACGTGCTCTCGACCTTGGGGCACTTGGGGTTGCGCGTGCGCTTGAGCTCCGTCTTGGGCACCGTGATGATGCCCTTGCGCAGCAGCTGACGCATGGACCAGCCCGACGTCATCTTGCTCTCGTCGTCGTGGTGCCACGCCCAGAACGCCCAGCCGGCAGGCGCCTGCTCGGCCTCCTTCATCTGGATCGAGGCAAACTCCTTGAGCTCGGCGTCCGTGCGCTTGTCCTCGTCAGCAGTTCCCAGACTCCACTCGCCCAGGAACACCGGGTTGCCCGTCCACGGCGTGAAGTGCGTCTCGGCGTACTTACCAGCCTCGGCAAACACGGACGAGAGAGGCGAGTTCTCCCAGCCCCACTTGTAGTACACGTGGAACTCGTGCCACACGTTGTAGTACTCCGGGCACGGCATGAAGTCCATCATCGTGCCGACGCCCTGCTCCTGAAGCCACGGCGACGTGCCGATAATACAGTTGTTGCCGTCCGCGCGGATGGCCTTGTACGCGTCCTTGTAGTACTTCCACAGCACTTCGTACGCCTGGCCCCACACTGGCTCGTTCATGAGGTTCAGACCCAGGAACGCGATGCTGTTCTTGTAGCGGTTGGCGATGAACGTAGCGAACTTGAGCGAGCTCGCGACGTTGACGGGATCCGTGGCCCACAGCTTGTCGCCGAGCTTGACTGGCGCCGAGTGGTCCATGCCGTTCTGCGAGCCGCGGTGCGCGTGCAGCGACACCATGACCGCCACGTTGTACTTGACAGCCCACTCGTTCACGAGCTTGTCCAGGTACTTGAGTCCTCCGCGTGGGTACGTGGAGGTGATCTCGGACGTGTCGGTCTTGTCCTCGTCGTTGATGATCCAGAAGCCCGTGGACACACGCACCGTGTTGAGTCCGGCCTCGGCGATCTCCTGGATGTCCTTCTCGGTGATCCACGTGGACCAGTGGTCTTCGAACTGCTTCGTGCCCTTCTCCTTGCCCAGGAGCTTCATGACGCCGTACTCGCCCTTGATGCCCTCGCCTGGAGGCACGTCCTTGTAGAGAGGCGAGTTGTAGCACATCCAGTACTCAGTCAGCAGCCATCCGCCCAGGTTCACGGCGCGAGACGCCACCACGCCCTCACGCAGCTTGGTCTGGATGTGGTCCGAGGCAGACGCCACGGCCGCCAGGCACGAGGCCGCGGCGACGAGACGCTTGAACATGGTGTTCAGGAGAAGAATGGGGGGGGGGTCTTCGGGGGTGAGGCGAAGAGTGCAAAAGCACGAATGGATCGGAGCTCCCGGACTGGTTAGGACGTGACAGTCGGCGGTCCGGAGACCGGAGTCCGGAGGCAGTCAACTGGATTCGAAGGACCCAGGTCCGAGATTCAGCATGTTCAAAAAGCCAGATGGTGGACGAGGACACCTATCCCTAAGAGAACGAGCGCGGCGGTCACGCGGAATACGCGGCTATGTACCAAATGTGACGCAATTGCGCAACAGAATGGCGTGAGTCACGATCAAATATGCACACAGCCGGGCCATTGTGGGTGGTGTTGTCGAGTCGTTGAGTCCGCCGATGACGACGGCGAGTGCCAGTGTCTGATGTGGATTTTAGAACCGAGTCTTCATTTGCTTTTTTGACGACTCCTCCGTAGTGCTGAGCGTCACTGTGACTGAGGGCTCCATTCCACATACCAACTGAAGGGTTCTCTCGCGCATTACTGTTTGAATGGAGTCACGGCGTTCTGAACTAGTCAGCGCGGAGTGCCATCCATTCCATCCTCCTTCCCTCTGACTTTCTCTCTTCGGTCCCACGCGCACCCAGTTTCATATCTCGTGCTCTGCGGAAAATTACACGACGAGGAAGTTCCAGCGAAGTGAGGACAGCACGCCAGCACACCAGGTGGTTGCACTTGGCAGGGTTACACCAGCAGCAGTTACGCTGGTTACCCAGCGTGCTCGACTGACTCTCCAGCTGGAAACATAACTTCAACGTGTGACTTCAATACGGTACTTCGATGTAGAAGTTTACTCGTTCTCTGACGTTAACGTTAGTAAAGAAAGGATTTTGGTAAGATACCCGACGAGTTGATTGTTGATAGTATCCTCGACTGGTTGATGCTGGGCGTGTTATTTCATGCATCATGGGGAAACCATCATTGCCCCTTGATGGACGGTGACGGCATTGATCACCACGATGAACGACCCAAGTAACTTGCCCTGCAGTGTTATCCAGTATCTCTCCAGCTCGAAGGCCAGTTAGTACCACGCCGACACGCCGTACTTGCGCATCATGAATCAGGCCATGGCCAGCAGCGTCGCCAGCTCCATCAGTGAGTAGACCCTGGCGTTCCAGGTCTCCCAAACAACTGAGACCGTGTCATCTGAGCAGCTACGCTGGAGGTCTCGGCTAGTGTCTAGTTATAACGCGAGAGCTTCTTCTGTGGAAGGATGGCTGTCTGTGATGGCATAGATCTTGGCTGCTTGTCGCTTCCCTCGGAACTGTAGGCAGTCGAGCACGCTTCCTGTTCGTGGCAGCGTACGGCTGGATACATTGCTGGGGAATCCGCCGTGGCCACCATTTCTAGATGGCTGTGAGATAGAGAGGACGTTGCCCTTCGCGCTGTCATCTCCTGGCTGCGAATTGCCAGTGGAGAGTTGATCCAAGTTTAGTAAACGACGCGACTTCTTCTGACGAGTGACTTTCGAGACGGACATTGGACTGCGGGATGTACACGGACCGACTCGCGTGGTGGTGGTTCCTCAGTGTCTTGGGGTTTCGCGTCTGAAGCGACCTTGCGGATGGCATGCCCGCCGTTGATGAAGCTATAGAGAAGCGTCGTACAGTGTGCCACGCAGTGTCGTGCCGTCTGACCGAGCACTCCCCAACTCCGTTGATGTGGCCGCCGCACGCGACGTGTTGCGTTCGGAGAACCGACCGGCGTTCTCGTCTTGCTCGAGTGCGTTCTTGACGACAGCGAGTGCGGTCGATAGCGTGTGTCGTCCGTCGCCCAAATAATCCAAGCCGACGAACGAGTGAGCCTCGTGGATCGCCTGGGCCACGTCAAGAAAAATGATGACGAGGCTCATCGATGCGCGCTTGGTCTTCGCGGGCACGTAAATGTTACCGATCTGCACGCTCGCTGCTGGCTTGCCAATGGTATGAAGCCCACTGAATCGAGCTGAAACATCATCCGAATCGTGGACCTTTTGTGGCATCGGCGGTCGCGTATGGTGCTGTCTTCCTTGGGTTTGAATCACCGAGTGGCGACGTAAGTTGAGCAGCCGACGCTGCGAATAGGCTCGCTTTTCGAAGTCGGCGCGCAATAGAAACACGGAGTTGGGTGACCTCACGACGTACAAGTTCGGACACGAATCGCGCCTCGTCGGGCAGCTCGTCGTATCGCCCTGTGAGAGCGCGGTGCCCACTTTGTTCGAGGCTCGACGTGAGTTCCAACTGGACGAGAACGTCGTAGCCCCACGACGCGGGGCGATGACGGCACGCTTAGGCTGCTGTGGGAGGCGCGGAACTCGGTTGCTCGTGGGAAGAGAGAGCTCTCGACGATCTTCACAGCCGTTGTGACTGTGGTCGGTCCGTCAACCACGAAGCCGTGACTCGTGTACATCGAGACTCCGATCATGGCTTGAACGAAGTCAAGGTGTGGACGTGGGCCTCGCTCTCCCAGTGTCTCCAGTCTCCAGACGACGCTCCAGAAGGTCCATATCCCGCCCACGTGGCAGCAGATTGTGCATGAGATACTGCTCGTGATTTCTGGATGGCGGAACAGCATGGCGGATCCCACGCGAGCGTGGACGCCCCCTCAAGCGACCGCAATCCACACAGCGAGTTGTCAGCGTGTACTTGCTACTCTCGCCCATCGCTTCTCGAAAGACCGGGACTCTCCAGCGCTTCATGCCAGTCTCGTGCGTGAATTCGGTGTCTCCTTCGAGTTGCCAACGGCCTCAGCACCTCCCTCCCTCCCGACAACGCCTGCTACCCACGTCCTCTTCTTTGATGGAGGATCACGCGGAAATCCCGGCCCTGGAGATGCTGGTGCTAGCGTCGTCCGTGTCAATCCACTGACTGGATCAGCGTCGATAGTGTGGAGTGCGGCGATGAGTCGCGCTCATGAAGCCACGACGAACAACCAAGCAGAATACGAAGGCTTCATCGTTGGGCTTCGCGCCGCGCTCCACTACAAGTGGCCAACCTTGAGGTCGTCAGCGACAGTGCCCTCATACTGATGCAGCTACGTCAACACCGACCACCCAAGAACTTGCGCCTCCTTCGGCTCTTACGTTGTATCCCGTCGGCTGGCCGATATGTTGGATGTCTCTCGGTGGACGCACCATATTCGTGCGTTCAACACAATGGCGGATCATCTCGCCAATCATGCCATGGATCATCGACTCAGCTCACAAGTACTTCATCCTACGGAACGCTCAGGGCATGCCGACATCCATGCCCTCCTCAGCAACGACCTACGTCCTTGGCTAGCCGCTTCGCCGGCCTCCAAGTTGATTAGCCTTCATGTCCACTCTCTATATTTCTCCACAGCTATTAGGGTACATTAATTGCGCTCAATAGATCTCCACGTTCATCATCATCATCGGCTTGAACGAAGTCCATGGCCATGAGCAGCAGTGCTGCTTTCAGTAATTCCATTAGTTGCCCCCTCGGCTCGTCGCAGCCGCGTGGTTCGACAGACACGTGGGTCGCAAACAGACTGGCGGCTTGGAGAGTCCTCATGTTGCCGTTCTTCGTCGTTCTGAAGAAAGCAGAGGGAGATAAAGTCCGCGCGTCGTGGGTATTTTTGAGGGGCCGATGTTATTATGAATTGTAGCGAACCTTCGGTCGGTTAGTTGTGGTTGGCTTGGCTTGACCAAATCGCAGAGTTGGTTGCCAGCCACTAAGCCCTGGCGGGCCAGTCGCTGCTATTCTCAGCAGTGAACGACTTGGTGGTGTTCGCGGGTATGTGTTGTCTGCTGAAGAGTGTCTAGGCGTGCTGCATTGACGGCAGCGTCGGTCCTGTGCGATTCAGGAATTTTCATTTTGAGAGATCTGTTCATGGAGGTTTTTGGAACAGGAATTTACGATTTCCTGTCAGGAAATCGTAGGAAACACTGAATATCAGATCGTTGCATAATGTTTAAGAGGGAAGGAACTGCTGTCCACATTTTGACCAATCGAGCCCCGCCGATCTCCTCCCCTTGCCTTCAACTTGGCTGGCCTCAGTTGCGGCAGTCGGGGGCTGGTTTGGATGGCGTCGTTCCGAGATCCCTTCCACTGAGAACCGCTAGCAGGGGGGGGCAGGCAGAGCAGCGCAGTCCGCAACAAGAGAGAGACCCCACACTGTTCATCAAGCCATGGAGTTTGCCCGGGACGACTTCGAGCGGGAGCTCAACACGCGGTGCGCTGCTGCTTGCATATCCTGCTTTTATGGTATCCGATATACTAACGACAGGGTGGTCTCTACGCGTGGACGATACAGTCCTCCGCTCTGTCTCGAGTACGTCAAGCAGCACGCCGAGCGAGGCAATGCGGCGTCCGTGGTCGCTGCAATCGACGCCTTCACAGCCAAGAGCTTCATGCCCAACGTCGGACCGGACAAAGGGAAGGTCATGGACGCGATCATCCGCGACAAGAAGCCACTGGTGATGGCTGAGCTGGGCGCGTTCTCGGGCTACAGCGCTGTGCGCTTCGCGGCTCTGCAGCGCGAGGTGGCCGGCCCCGAGTCGCACTACTATTCCTTCGAGTACAACCCGACGTTCGCTGCCATTGTGAAAGAGGTGCAAGCCATCATGTGCTGCTAGGGATGGATTGTCAACTTCACTGAAAATCCCCTTGTGTCTTTGTGGTTGGTAGATGGTGGCGTTTGCAGGCCTAGCCAACCACGTGACTGTCGTGTCGGGGACGTTTGCCGACAACCACGAAGTGCTCAGCCACCACGCCGTCGATGTGAGCAAGCAGACGCCTTCGCTAATGTGTATGAAGAGGCTGACTGAGTGGTGTGGACTGTGTAGATCTACTTCATCGACCACGAGAAGTCCTGCTACCTACCGGACGCGCAGCTGATCCTGGCCAACGGCACTTTGCGTGTCGGTGCGCTGCTTGCCGCGGACAACATCCTCATGCCAGGCGTGCCAGACTACGTCGAGTTCATCGAGAGCCACAAGCAGTTCGCCAGCCAGATGCACGTGGTGGAGACCCACAAGGACGACGGCCGCGTGTTCCGTGACGCCATCCTCGTCGCCCAGTTCCTCAGCTGAGCCGCCGACGCTGTAGGTGCCTTACGGTTAGTGCTGGTAGACAGACACCCCACAGAGACCAGCGTTGCGTACTACGTACTAGTAGTACCGGTAGTATCAAAGCAGCGTTCGATTTGTACGTTTCTATCGCCTTCGCATCCTTCCATCGGGCTGCAGGGAAGAGATCCCGTCGACGAATCTTCACTCACTTCAGGTTGAACTGCATACACGCATTCTGAGCGTGATCACCATCATTCCTCGACGAAGCACGTGGCGTGAGTCCAGTGACAGGCACGGTCTCAGATCCACGAGTTATTTATTTATAGAGTTCGCAACATCTTACAAAAGTCTGCTGATTAGTGTTTGCTGGCCACGCTTATGCGTTTTGGAAGGGGCGTCATCATTCCTGACCATCCTTCGGTCGCAACCGCCGAGTTGCGGCCTGGATCGTGTGATCATGGAGACCTTGAAGCAGACGTTGTGCGCTCACCATCACTGTCGGGACTACACAGTGTACTGTACCGGTAGTCCTAACAGTGATGGTAAGCGCAGTGCTGCATGAACACGGTCGGAATATGGAAGCGGCTGAGCTGTGCGTGTCCCATTCCCACCCATGGTCGAGCCTTGGGAAGGTCTCACTTCGCAACTTGCCACGCAGTGCACGATACGCCGCCTCCACCACCACGCACGAGCCATGAGCGGACCAGGACCACGTCGAGGAGGGCCACGAACGGAGGAAGAGCGCGAGGCGTGGCGCAAGCACGCGGAGGAGTGCCCGGCGCTGTGTCTCGCGTACGTCAAGGAACACGCCAAGCAGGGCAACGCGCAGTCCGTGGTCGAGACCATCGAGGCCTTCCAGTCGCAGCGCCGCATGATGAACGTCGGGCCGGTTAAAGGCGCCATCGTGGACGCCGAGATCCGCCGCGTGCAGCCCAAGATCATGGCCGAGCTCGGCTCGTACTCGGGCTACAGCGCTGTGCGCTTCGCGAGTCTGCAGCGTGAAGTCGCCGGCCCCGACTCGCACTACTACGCGTTCGAGTACTCGCCCAAGTTCGCCGAGGTCGTCCAGGAGGTGAGACCCATTGTGGAAATGCTACTGTCTCACATATAGCGCCATACTCATACTAGACCTCTTGCCTCGTATCTTAGATGGTGGCGTTCGCTGGCCTCGCGAACCACGTCACGATCTTCGTCGGCGAGTTCTCGGCCAACTACCACGAGCTCAAGGGCAAGACTGTCGACGTACGTTGTATGCTGGCACAGTCTAGAGAGTGTCGTATCGCTAACCACTTGATGGTACCCTTGTAGCTGTACTTCATCGACCACGAGAAGTCCGTGTACCTGTCGGACGCCAAGCTCATTCTCGAGAGCGGCACGCTGCGCCAGGGCTCTGTGCTCACGGCCGACAACGTGCTCATGCCCGGCGCGCCCGACTACATCGAGTTCCTGCAGCAGCACAAGCAATTCAAGAGCCACTTGGACGAGGTCACCATGGGACCCAACGGCGAGTTCAAGGACGCCATCATGGTCTCCGAATACCTCGGATAACTGCAACACTAGTATCCAGCGGGAATACAATCCTACAAGTATTTGTTTGTGAGAAGCCCCCTTCTACGCGCCCTCTTCACACTGTAAATAGAATCGGGCTCCGACAGTCGCATCAACGACTTCGAGACACGACCAACCAAGCAAACACGTTTCCATCTCACGGGCCTTTCATTGTATAAGTCTCCGTCGCCGTGTCAATTCCGCTCATTCACTCGGCCTCTCCTTCCTCGCCACTTACCAGCCAGATCAGTGAAGAGAGGGTCGGAACGCGAGTCGTGCTCGACCACCGCCCGTCGCTCGCCATGCTCCGGAAGCTCGTCAGCCTAGTCGGAGACCACCGCACGAATCTCGGCCGCTACTCGCTGGAGAACCACCATCTCTTCGAGCAGTACCAGCGATCCACCAGCGCGCTGCGTGTCGCTGCCGTGCTCATATTCACGCCGCTTCCGACCTTCTTCGCTCTCGTCTTCATGAACCTCTTGCCGCGGAACCGCCCAGACGCCGGCCCCAGCCACAACCTCGCGTACTTCGTGCGCTTGACTCTATCGCAGGCACTTCGCACGCTCTTCGCACTGCTGCCTCTGAAGCAGGCGCTGGTGCTGTCGGATCGCGACTTCTCGTTCAAGACCATTGCGATGATTGCCTGCTGCACGGCCGTCGTGACTGGAGCTGTGACGATGCTGCTGGCGTTCACGTGGCATTCCCGATCCCGCACTTCCAGATCTTTGGCATTCCCTTGTTTTTCGTGTCCATCTCCGTCTTCAGCTTCGTCTTCGCCGACGCGACAATGTGGAGACTGTGGCGCAGACGCAAGCTCCAGCTCTACGTGCCGATCATCGGCGTGCAGCTCGTTCTTTTCTACGCGTTCGTCGTCCTCTCCGTGGCCTTTGCGCACTTGTCGTTGACGCCCCAGATCCTTTTGGTGCTGCTCTTCCCTTTCGTCAAGTTCGCGCTCAAGCATCTCGTCTGGAAGCATGCGAGTCGACTGGACGATATCTCGACCGACATCACGATCTGCATGCTCGAGATCTCCGGCGCGCTCTACCAGACTGTGTGCATGCAGTTCGTCAACTCCAACCGGCTCAGCGTGTGGATGGTGGTGTCCGATCTGCTGCAGTGTGTCCACGAGGTCCGCGCTCACGTGGTACGCGACTTCATGGGCAACGGACGCCATACTCTGCGGACGGATCTCTCGATCATTGAAAGCACACTGGGAGAAGGTGAGAACGAGAGTCGGCGCGACTGTACGTCCCACACGCCAGGATGCAGATCGTGGGGCTCGCGCGAGGTTCGGGCACGCTGAGACTGATGGAGCTGTCGTGGCTCGAGTCGGAAGGGCCAATCGCCACCAAGAAATCTGCTGCGATACTGAAAGTCCTTGCGTTGGTGCCCCGGGCGTCTGGACTTTTCCACCTCTGGAGCTCACCAGGTAGCCACCACACGGCGAAAATCTACGCCATAGCTGAGACGACGAAAGCCACTGGCAGCCTCGTCGCTCCGATCTCAACTGCACGACACACGCTCGAGTCTACGTCGCTGGCATCACCGCGTGCTCTAACCAGTCGGATAAACAGCGCGATAACGCCGCCCAGCTCAACTCGCAGGAAAACCTCCAGCGGATTCCGCATCGACGGCGTGCGCATTGCCCACGGCCACCACGCTCGCATTCTTGAGCAGACACTGCCGCTTCTCTTGGCCAGTGAGGTGCTGCTCATCGCAGAGTACATGGAAGTCGCCTTCCCCGTGCTGTACGCGTTGTGTCTCGCGACCGAGTGGCTCTCACCCAACGCCAAAGACAACGTCGTGACCATGAACAGGACCACTCACCGTGTGGTCAACAAGGTCTGGGGGGCGCGCTGCTGAAGCTGAGGTCACTGCTGGCCATGTACCTGTTCATGAAGCGTCGATACGGCGTGTCGGCCTTGTTCCAACTGACGTTTGTGCTGGAGACGTACTGGATGACACTACAAGGCAAGCTCCTGAGCGCCTTCATCCTCGTGTTCAACTCTGTGACCGTGCATCAGGGCGAAACTTCGGTAGCGTCTGCAATCACGGGAGCGTAGGGAAGCTCACACACGAATCTTGAGCTGTGTCGGTATCACGCACGGGGTCATGAAGGCCAGGTGTGTCGGTTGTCGTCGGGTGAGGAGATAACGGGGTAGGCAGACATGGCTATACTGATCGATACTCACGTCTCGGCGGTGGTTGTGTTTTCTAATTTCTTGGCCTTTTCACAACAGGCGGCGATCAGAACGAGTATTCGACCGACGCAGAGGGCGCACCCGTCGCCTGGGCGTTCTTCTCCGCCTCTTCTTTCTCTTCTTGCTGCCTCGCTGCCTCCTCGGCTTCCTCTTCGTCTTCATCTTCGTCTTCTTCCTCGTCTTCCTCATCATCTTCGTCTTCTGTGTTCTTACGAGTCGCTGCATTCTGTAATCGGCCGTGAGCTGCTACCTCAGCGGCGTCCTCGTCCTGATATCCGTCCTCGTCGTCGTCTTCTTCGTCTTCCTCGTCTTCCTCATCTTCATCCACTTCGACGCTCTTTTTCCTCTGCTTGCTCTTCTGCTTAGATGTAGACAGTGGTGATTCCTGCGAGATCCGACTCGCTGCCAGCGATGCCTCCAGCACATCGGCTTCGTCTGCTTCGTCCTCCATCAGCTCCGCAGCCGATTCTTGGGGCTCTTCCTCTGCATCTTTCATCTCTTCATCGGGATCGGTGTCACCATTGCCACTTGCTTTCTTCTTCCGACGTGACGGCGCCTTCGCTTTGCTCTGCTTCGTCTTCTTGCTGTTGTTTGGTTCTCGTCCAGCCAGTTGATCCGCGTAGTCGTTGAGCGCCTGCTTCTTCAGCGCCTCGATGCGTTTGCGTCTCGTTTCCAACTCGGCCTTCGAGCGTCCGACCAGGGCAGCGATGCGGTAGCGGATGATCTCACGCAGCGGCAGGAACATGTGCGTCGCATACCAACCGCCCAGCAGCGTCGGCTTCTCGAGCGGCTGGAACTGCGCGATCCACGCGACGACCTCTTCGTCGTCGATCTCGTCGAGCTGGAACAACACATTCGCACTCGTCAGCGGCACGCCAAAGATCTCGTACGTCTTGTCGCTTCCTCCGCCTCCGCCGTTGGCAGCCATCGCCGCCGAAGTGGAGATGCTGCTTGCTCGGTCTTCGTCGTCCTCCTCGTCGTCTTCTCCGTCCATGGCCGTGTCGTAGTACTCGTCATTGTCCGAGTCCCACTCGGCCACAGGCGTCGCTCGTTCGTTGGAAATGGCGCTTGGTGACGGGCTGCTCGCCGGCGTCTGGAACTGTTGCTTCAGCGGAGACTGGGTAACCGTCGTCTGGGCCTCACTCGGGTCCACGAGGAACGACCGCCGCGTCTCGCCTCGCAGGAACCGCTCCTTGCGTCGTCGCTTATTAGCCTGCGAGTTCTCATGCTCGGACGTCTGTGTGACTTTCGCGATACGAGGACCCTTGGGGTTGATGCCGCTGTATTTCTTGGTGCGTTTGCGGCTCGGGTGCGTCACCTTGGCGTGCACGAGCTCTCGGTTGTTGCGCAGCTCGATCACTTGGTACTTGGCCGAGTCGCTGCTCGTGCGTGGGTCGTAGCCCATGCGGATCCACGAGCCTCGCCACGGGCCGTCCACGAACACGTAGCACAGCTTGCGCAGGAGCCTTCGTGCGGCGCGTCGCTCCACAAAGTCCAGCCCCACGAACAGCTTGGGCCGCAGCCAGATGGGCTTCTGGGCCAGCTTATCCTGCAGCGTCTTGAGCACGTCGTCGTCCACGTTCTCGTTCGAGCCCACGGGCCGACGTCGGATCACCGGGTTGTCAGGTCGCGGAGCTGCTGGCGCGGGCGTGTCGTCGTGGAAGTTGAGGTACGTCATGGTCGTGGACGGCTTCTTGGCCGACTCGGTGGGCTGGTAGCCGCTGCGCTGGCGGAACTCGTACTTAAGCGGGAGGTCGACCTTGGAAAACACCTCGGGCACCATCTCTAGTTGCGGCTCCTGCTGCACGCGCAGGTACGGCCGCAGACTCGCCTTGATCGCGAGCTGCGACTTGGAGCCCGTGTACGTGGACATGGCGTCCGCAGGCATCATGGCACCCACAGGCAGCGTCGTACTAGCTGAAGAGCTCTCCGTCGAACAGCTCACAGAGCAGCCCTTGGCCACGAGGTCGCTGGTGACAGCGTCCGGATAGAACTGCCTGGACGTGAAGTACTGGAAGTCGGCCATGCCTTCGCACACGTACTTCTCGCGCACGATGCCCACGACGCCGCCTTCAAACGCGCCGCCTTTCTTGCGCTTGAGCCGCAGCAGCAGCGTCTGCGTCTTGGTGAGATCGGCGAAGAGCGGCTTGCACGACGGCTCGCTGGGCCGCAGCTTCACGGGCAGGAACTGGCTCTTGGTCTCGTGGGTCTGCTGCAAAGCCTTCAGTCCACCCACGGTCTGCAGCACGCGCTCCATGTTCGTGGAGTACACAGGAAGCTCGAGACCCACGAGCGACGTGACGCTGTTGTCGTGGAGAGGCACTTTGAGTGCGTGGTACGGCAGCTCCACGTCGTCTTCGTCATCACCGTCGGGCTCATTCGACGCGCCGTCGTCTGGAGAGTGAGATTTACGCGAGTACGGAAGCAGAACCTCCTCCGGGTACGCGTCCTCCTCCTGCTTGCCCTCGCGCTCCAGGCTCCAGGACATGCTTCCATTCATTTTCGAGCCAATGCTCCCTGGAAGCGTAACCCCCACAGGAGGGTAACCAAGGTGTACCCTACTACCTCCACTGGTAGATACTACCTCCGTTATATTGTGTGTGATAGTGACGTATAGTGACATTTAAAGATAAGGGAGTGATGGTGTGTGCTGGTCCTGATCTCCCCAGTTTTGAAAACCAAAATCCAAAAACAGGCGCCAAACTCCCCACCAACGCCAGCACCAAGGAGAATATGGACGCGGTAGCGGCGTCACGCATGCGCACGGCGAGCGCTGCGGCCAGCGGCTGCGTCATGGACTTCGGCACGTCGTTCCAGCCGTCCAAGCGCCAGAAAATCGCGTCGGAAGACCACGAAATGGCCGAAAACGATGCGAGTTTGTCGACCGAATCATCGTCGTCCGTGAGTCTGCTGGACAAACTCGTGTTTGAGGTCACAAGCGGCTCGTCGGCGGCGTCGTCCGCGTGGCGCCTGTCGAACGAACGCACTGTGGCGCAGAACGAGGCGTATTTGAACGAGCAGCTCGAGCACGCGGCGCTGCTGAGCGGCAACAGCGAGATGGCGCCGGAGCACAGCCGCCTGCCGTTCTCGGCGCTGATGGACGAGCGGGAGGACGCTGAGCGAGTGGAGGCGCACGTGCGCCACGCAATGGACATCGTGAGTTGGCTGCTGGTCGTGCGGCAACAGGACTTGCGGCAGCAGGAAGCGCTGATGGACCGCCAGCGAGTCCTGGACAAGGAGGTGGAGCGTAAGCAGCACCAACTCACGCAGTCTGCGCTGGAGATCGAAGGGCTCAAGCAGCAGCTCGCGCAGCAGGAGAACATGTTCCACGGTCGAGAGCAGGCGCTTGTAGCGGAGCGACGTGCGCTGCAGCAGGACAAGAAGCACTTGGAGATGCTGTGCGCGAAACTACAGGGCCAGGAGACGGCGTTCAAAGCGCAGATGCGACGCAAGGATGTCGAGTATGAGCGGCTGAAGAAGAGTTTGCAGGACGCAGCACAGCGCGCGAGCAAAGAGCAGCGAGGAATGGCCATGGGCAAGGCTCTCAACGGTCTGAGTGAGCGTCGACAGACGAGTACGCAGCGCGTGACGCAGTCCCCAGAGACACTCATGAACAAACGGTTGATCGAGAACCTCGAACGCAAGCGAGACGATCTGCTGTTTGAAAACGACACGCTGTCGCGCAACTTCGAGGCCTTACAAAGGCAGGTTGAGTCCGTGTCCGTTCAGTACAAGAAGGCCGTGCAGCTCTTTCTCGTGCATCGCGGAGACGACGAAGACCGCACGGAGGAGACGCAGGAGCTCGCGCGTGTGCCACTGGACGACTTCACACCCACGCCGCTTCAGCTTGGCGTGAAGGCTAACGTACCGACGTACATCGCAGATACTGTCGGCAAACTCGCCCAGCAAGTGCAGCTTTTTGAGCGAGCGATGCAGGCTGAGATCGAGCATTCGATCCGGAATCCGAACGAAGACCTCGTCGAAGCTCTCAAAGAGAAGCTGGAAGATGCCCATGCAATCCTCGCTGAGCAGGACAGACTTCTGCAAGCGTCCTTACTGCCAGTTGGTGGTGTGGATTCTACAACAAAGAAGGTTGGGGCGAGGCAGCACGCACTCGAGAAGGAGAACATCCACGTAAACACGGGGAAGCAGTCGCAGACACGAGGGACAGGAGCACGTCCAGTGACGCGACGAAGGCCCCTGGAGCAGTCGCTGCTGGAACAGTGGACGGACGAGCTGGAGGGCGAGTGGGCGGAGGTCAAGCGCAAGCACACGCATCTCGACGACGAACGCAAGTTGCTACAGTCCCAGGGCGAGTCACTGGATCACGATCGACTGGCGTTCGAGCAGCGGACGTTCGAGCACTTCTTCGGGACGTTTGACGAGAGCGAGGACATCGTGATGGAAGACATGGACTGCCCCACGACGCCACGCACTGCCACGTACCTGCGATCCATCGGAATCTATCCGTCTGTACTCGAAGAACCCCAGGGTTGATCCCCATTTGACATCCGCTGTGGTAAGTTTTAGTAGTATTCATCATCAATTATTCGTAAAGCGGGTCCGACACGACGCACAAAACATCCAAATACAAAACAAGCAGTGCTCTGTGCCTAGAAGCACGCGAACACGTCGCCGCTGGTGGACAGTGACGAGCCCGACCGTGGGCGCTTTGTCCAGTCGGCCACATCCTCCGGCTTGTGGGTCAGGCCGAGTGACTTGACGGGCTCGCTGGTGAAGCCGTCGTCAAAGTTCTGCGTGCACTCGTGGCTCTCGCACTCTGGCACGATCGGCGGCACGACCTGGCGCTGCAGTAGCTCGTCCCAGTCGAGCGACTTGAAGAACGGGTGGTCCATGGCCTGCTCGGCTGTGAGTCGGCTGCTTGGGCTCACACGCAGCAAGCCCTGCATCAGCGACACTGCGGCGCCTGAGAGATGTGGCGGGTACCACACGCGTCCTTCCTGGATGAGGTCGAAGAGCCGACGCAGGTTGCCGCTCTGGAATGGCGGTGCGCCCGTCAGCAGCTCGTAGATGAAGCAGCCGAAGGACCACATGTCCGTCTCGACCCCATGGCCGTTCTTGTGGACCATCTCGGGCGACAGGTACTCGGGCGAGCCGCAGAACGAGAACGTACGCTTGCCGTCGGCCATGTCTTCCTTCGCGAAGCCAAAGTCGGCAAGCTTGACGTGTCCCTGCGCGTCCAGAAGCACGTTCTCAGGCTTGAGGTCTCTGTAGATGATGCCCTTTGCGTGGAGCGCACGGAGCGCTGAGAGCACTTCAGCAGCGTAGAACAGGGTGGCGCTCTCGCTGAACTTCTGCTGTTGCTGCTGCTGCAAGTGGAAGAAGAGCTCTCCGCCCTGGCAGTACTCGAGCACGAAGTTGAGATCCTTGTCGGTCTGGAAGGCCGAGAACAGCTTGACGATGAACGGGTGCGAGCCGCCCAGCGCCTCCAGCACCTTCTTCTCCGTGAGCGTGTGCGCCACCTGCTTGCGCTGGATGAGCCGCTGCTTGTCCAGCGTCTTCACCACGTACATATCCTGCGTCGCGCGGTGCCGCGCCAGCGCCACTTGCTGTGCGAACGTGCCACGGCCGATCACCTTGAGCAGCGTGAGGTCGTGCGGGTCGATCTGCGGCTCCACGGACATCCCCAAAACCGGCGAAACGCCATTTGTGGGCGACGAGAAGCCCGAGCCGATGCCCTGCGCGCCGTGGGTCTTGTACAGCGCTGCGGACGGCGACAGCGCGCGCTTCTTGGACGCGGAGCTGCTCATCGACGGGCTCACTGGCGGCAACGAGGAGCCGCCGTCTTTCTCGGGACCATCACTCTGCTTGGTTTCGTTGGCGTTTTCGTTTTCGTTGGTGTTGGCATTCGTGGACTGGTTTTCGTTGGACTCGTTAGACGCGATAGCCAGGATGTCCTTGGCCATGCAGCACTCGGCGGACTGGAAGAGCGAGAGCGACGAGACGTGGAGTGTTTCCATGGTGGTGTACCTGCCGGTGGAATCGGGAGTGGAGAGCTGCCACCAGAGACAGCCAGTCAGTGGCGCGTGGCCCAAGGCATAGACGCCGCCAATCTGCCACCCGCGACCAGTGACGGGTCTTGTTGGAGGGAAACGATAATCCAACGAATCGCCTGACGGATAGTTTTCACGTGCGGCACCGCAGCCCTTCCGAAACCGATCTATAAATTTCGCTCCTGTCTCTCAGCTCATCTCCGGCTCTAGGTTCTTTTTTTCACCATAAATTCTATATCAAAGGATATTTGGCATGGAATGGAGTGAAATTCTCCTTGAAAGGGTACGTAAGAATTCGTTATAGGAGGCACATCAAAATCAGCTCTGAAGCGGATGCTGTAATTTACGTGCTAAAAGTTTCTTTTCTTTCTCGAGCCGTGGAGGATGAGTCGCTTCAGCTTTTACTGGCACCGAGTTCAGAGACGGGCTAGGGCTTGAATTGACACCGAATTGCAGTTAAATCGCTCCTTAAACCTTACCAACCACTCCAAATACAAGCCCAAGTTGAAGTTGCATTCGGAACCAGGTGTCACAGACTCACTCCAAGTTTAACTCATCCCCTCGCCCTCGTCCTGGCCACATCTCAACCGATCATTCCAGCGGACGGGTCGAACTTAGAGCCCCCAGGGGGCGACTGTTGCCTTTCTATAGGAATGCTGTCGTGGAGCGCTGCACTTCGAGCAGGTTGTGGACGATGACCTCGGGCGTCGTGCCGATGCACCGTGCGATCTCCTTCTGCGCCACGTAGTCGAGATGCAGGAACCGGAAGAGCACCTGCGCGTCCAGAAAGCCCTTCTTCCACTTGTGCTTGGACCACGCGTCCGGACGACCCGTGCGGCGGCGGCTGTTGGCCTTCATCGTGCGGAACTCGCGCGGGTTCAGCGCGCAGTTCTGCGGCAGCGTGTTGATCATCACGTTCTGCAGCGTGAAGAGACGTCGGAACACGCGCTCGCCCACGGGCAACACGGCACCGACGCTGCCTTCCGACGTGCCGAGCAGGTTCACGTACACGTTGTTGTTGTTGTTGTTGCCGTGAGGATGCTGGGGTGGCGGACCCACGACGCCAGTTTGCTTACGGAAGAGACTCGTCACCTGCATGCCCAAATGAAAGTCGCTCGTTCGCAGCAGACGCTGACCGCCTCGCGACTCGAGATCGTTGGGCGCGTACTGCATTACGTGCAGATTGTCTTCGATATCGGTCGCCAGCAACGCCAGCCGCCGCTCGAAGATGTTGAACTCGGTCGACGTCACGGCCAGCGGCTCGTAGTCCTTGGCCAGCAATTGCAGCTGACGCTGCTTCTCCTTCCATCTCAAAAAGTGCACGCTCTTGTAGATGTCGCCGAACATGACGTAGTCTTTGACGACGCTCGCGCTCACGATGTACATCTGCGCATCGTAGAACGCGCAGCCAATGAGCTGGTCCGACTTGAACTCGTACACGATGATTTTCATGCCGACAGCCACCAGCACATACGGGCCAAGCTGAGCAACGCACGAGATCGCCGCTTGGTGGTGTTCCTTGATGAACATGAGGCGGAGCTTCGGAAGCTTGGCACTGGTGGATCCTTCTTCCGTCGCGTACTGGGCGTAATCGAGTTCATACAGAAGAAGTCGGCCCTTGCCACTTTCATCCTCACCGTGTGGCCCCACGTAGCCAGTGCCGACCACCACATACGGTTTCTTCTTGCGGTTCCACTCGTGGGACATCGACGACACTTCCTCCTTCAGCAACGACGAGTCGTAGAGATACATCACCTTCACACTCAGAACGACTTCGAAGCGGTTGAAGTACACGCGGAAGACGCCACGACGGTCCCACTCGCCGAACTCGTTCGTCTGCAGTAGCCGCAACTCGTACACGTCTTCCTCCGTGTGCACCATGTCCTCCACCTTGATTTCAGGGTACAGCTCCGCCGTCGGTGCCATCACGTTGCTCGTGTTAGCAGTTCCGGTCTCCGTGACTTCGTCCTGCATCGCAGCTTCCTCTTCGTCCTCGTCCTCAGGTTTCGTGATGATTTCCGCCACTGCGGGAGTGAACGGACGACTGCATACGACAGCATACGTCGGCAACTCGAGTGCCTCGGACACACCACCAGGGCCGTGGTTGCCCATGTAGAGCATGTGATGCACCGTGGCTCCAAACTCTACCTTGTTCAGCACGAATCCACCACTCGCTGGAAGAATCGTCGAGGTCTTGCTGGACGGCAGCTCACACACACGCAGCGCACCCCGCGAGTGGAAGTAGATGAATCCGTTGGGACAGTTCCAGTGGTGGAACGGAGTGAAGCTGAGCACTGGCACGCTCACTGCTGGTGTCGGGGCACCAGGCTTGGGTGGTGACGGCGGTACGCTCATCGGCACAAACGTTGGTAATCCTCGCTCGGTCAAGACCCACATCGGATGGGCGCCGCGGAAGAATACGCCGCTCATGTTGTTCACGTTCAGGAATCGCGTCAGCATAGGATACCGGAATCCCGCTCGCAACTTTGCAAGGATGGCTGTTGTGTTACTTGCATCGCCATTTTCGTGGTGGCTCGTCCCCGCCTTCGTCTTTGGTACCACGTATGGGCGAGTGATCAGGTCACTGCTCACTCGCACGAACTGGAACGATGTGGGGCTACCTGGAGCACCGATCTTGGGTAGTGCCGCGTACATGAGCAGATCGCCGTTCGCTAGGAAGACGAGAAGGACCATCCGACCGAAGTACTGCGAATTCAACCGGCCTTCGCTGGGGCCAACGCGATGGATCGCCATGTCGGCCACAGGCGAGTTGATAGTGTGCGATTTCTTGATGCGACCGTCGTTTGATGTCGATGTGAGTGCATTGATACCGAGTGCAGGAGCCGACAACGACACATTCTTCTGCTTGCTCCCTTGGAAGTGCTCCATCGTGTTGACGAGGCTCTGTGGTGCGAATGTGAGGTACGGGAAAATACCCTTCTTCTTAAAATCAGGAAGTGAATACACGTGAAGCGAACCATCGTCGAAGCACACGCCGCACATCATGGCAGCATCCTGTCGTAGGAACAGTGGCGCAGAAGCTGAACCCCCGTCCTCAAACCCATGTCGTTCGCCTTCTCGCACGGCAGTCAGCTGCTTCGCTTGGTGACTGGCAGCAGAAGAGTACAGAGTCTCCATCTCCTGATCTTCTTCGGTTTCCTCGGCTGAGCGGGCTTTCTTCGACTTGACTTCTGTCATGTCCTCCTCCCACGCACCGTCACGGAACATACCAGCCCAATCTTGGAACAGACACGTCGAACAAATCTTGAAATCGGACGCTCCTTCCACGATATCGGAAGGGTTCAGTCCATCCTCATAACGAATCTCGGGATCGATGACGATCAATTCGAGGTCTTCTTCGTCGCCCATCAACACGCGAATCGTGCCGTCGGTGAGAAGAAGGAGGATGAACGGGTCGATCACATCCACGGACACAACGCTGACCTTGGAAGTGTCCACATTCATGCCGCCCGATTCCACGTCGCCATCAAGCGTGATTTCTTGGGTGCACACTAATCGCACACGGGGTCCATCATCTTCGTCGTCTTCATCATCTTCGTCCTCATCGCCGTCTTCAGTCTTGATTTTCTCCTCTTTGACCTCGTCGGCGGCAGGATCCTTTTCCTCTTCCTCGACTGGGACTTCCATCATGACACGCGCTCCCTGCTTGAAAATCTGCACGATTCGCTGCTTGTCGAATAGATTCGACGCTGCTAAAGTCGGACCAGATGTGTAGAATCCACTGTCTTCCTCCAGCGGCTCCATACCTTCTCCTGTGCGAAGTACCATCGTTCGCTGTGCAACACTCAGGATCAGGTAGGAGTTGTAAGATCTGCCATCCTTACTGCTTGACTGCGAACTTGGTAAAGACGACGAGACGGTCCACATCGCACGGCATCCACTGAGTTCGGCCTCAGTGCCGACGATAGGTCGCAAGCCGTTATGCAGGATTGACACCGCACCACTGCTCTGGTAACCGCCTCCTATCACCAACTGCTCCCGATGCTCCTTTGAATCTGCGTTGCGCTCCAAGCCCATGTCGATCGATGTGATCTGGCCGACACTTGGCAAGACATCCACTTGGCGTAGTGCATACCGATACTTCCCACCGTCTTTCTCGGCGTGAGCACCGTTGCTGGTCGTCGCGGGATCGTCCTCATCTCCAGCACTGGCTTTCAGTCTTCGAACCGAGTATCCGTAGAGGAAGATATCATCTTCATCGTCTTCTTCGTCCTCGTCCTCTTCTTCTTCGGCAACTTCTTCCTTCACATCATCATGGTGTCCGTTTTCATGGTCGTGAATGCCGTTTCCGTTCGACTCGGCGAGTTCTTCAATGCGACGCTTGCGATACGTGTAGAGAATCGAATCTCCCGATCGCGATCCAATAAATACCGTCTTCCGTTCATCATCGGCGCACAAACACGACGCCGTGACACCTGACGGAAGCTGGCGAAGCTTCAGCGACAGTTCACGGTCCGTGTTCTTCGATCGGTAGTATCCAGGCTTCGATGAGTCTTCGAACGGGAGCGAAAGCACGTAGTAGTCACCGTTCGGCATCGACAGCAGCATTTCGGTCGTACCCAGGAACTCGACCTCACAGTTCTCGAGCAGGATGTTCAATGGCTCCTTGCGTCCATCAACAGTCTCGTACACAGGCTCTTGCAGCGGGAAGGCGGTCTGGTTGACGGTCTTTTCTGCGAATATGTTGGTAGCGAGGCCGTTGAACTGGGTCTGGTTAAAGTACATAATGGCGTTCGCCGACAACACGACGACTCCACCGACTGGCGCCTTGCAGGCCACGACGCGGAAGCAGTCGGACGGCAGATTCTGCACACTCCAGATCTTCGGGTGGAGTCGCGTGTTCAAGTTGATCGAGATCACCGTGAGCGCGTACGTGTCGTAGCCGGAGGCGAAACGGCCCGAGGTCGCATTACGCTCGTTCTCTTCGTGCATAAGCATCAGCGTCGGCTCCAAGTAGCCGTCCAGGAATGCCAAGTCGACGACCTTGCCAGTGATCTCCAGCTCGCGCAGCCGCAACAGAAACTCTCGCCCCGTGAGCTCCGTCGACAGCAGTCCGCTCATGTGGTTGCGCTTGCGCTTGACGCCGATCTTGACACTCTTGTCCAGCAGCGTCTGCAGGCGCTTGTTCACGTCGCTCGTGAGGCCTCGTTGCTTGGTCTCATTGACGAGCGCCTCGAGCTTCTTCTCTTCTTCGTCCTCTTCGTCGTCGTCGTCGCCACCAGCGCCTAATGCGGATTTTCTGCCCTTGGACTTGCGCTTCGATCCACTGAGAGTCGCGAGCTCGTCGTCGTCGTCATCCTCGTCGTCTTCCTCCTCTTCGTCATCTTCCTCGAAGAACGACAGCTCCATGGAGCTGCTGTGGAAGGGCACGACGACGAGCTGGTTCGAGTAGATCAGCATGGCGCCACACCGCGTCTGCGGGTCCACACACGCCACAGCGCGCGCCGACAGTCCCAGCAACTGCTTGCGGCCGTCTCTCTCGCCCTTGAGCGTCGCGCCGGGGCCGACGGCGTCCTCTGCAAACGAGTACATGGCCAGCGTCGCGAGCGCGCGCGTGCGGCGGTCGTAGCCCACGAGCACCCACTTGTACAACGAGAAGCTGAGCAGCAGCACGTCCTTGCCGCCGTGGAAGCGGTGCTTCTTCTTGCGCAGCAGCCGCGCGTCGAACTGCAGCACACGCAGCGACTCGACCACGCCAGCAAGCGGGAAGCTCGCGAGCAGGTGCAGCACGTGGCCCTTGGGCAGCGCCGCGAGCGCCGCGTCGTCCTCCGGCGCGTCGCCATCGTCGCTGTGGGTCTCCCCATCGCCCTCAGGCGTCTCAGGGATCGGCTCAATGCGGTAGACGCGGAGATACTGCGGCCCGACGACCACGAGGTCGCGCTGGTAGTCGTTGGATAGGTGCGCGTAAGCCGCGTGGTGCACGGCCGTGGCGGCCACGAGGTCGCGGTGCAGCAGGAAGTGCTGACCCATGGACTCGCGTACGCACTCTCTGGTTGGCTAGCGGGCTCCTGTCGTGCGCGGACAGACACGTGGAGACGGAGACGGATCGCGTCTCGATGCGGGCTTTCCCTCGCGCTTCTTCCGGATGCCGTGGACACCAAGCGCAACAGGGGAGCTGTCGGCACTATTTAGTGTGTACCACATAATAAAACACTAATGTAGGATATTGGGTGGATAGTGTGTACCACACTAGACATGCGGTCTCCCGCCAGAAGGGCGGAGGTCCGAACTCGCGCCAAAAAGTGCTGCTCAAGGAAGTGATCAAAGGAGTATTGAAGGCGATCTGCGGCTCGCTTTCTGTGGATAGATACGCCTCCCATCACAGCGAAAAGAGACCGGCGGTCGGTTGGGAAGATTCTAGAGGTCTCGATGCTCGTGCCCGTGGCGGTGTCGTCGTCGGGGGCAGCCGACAAGCCGCACGCCATCGCGCGCTTCTTCTCGGCGTCGCCCGAGTCGCTGTGGATGAGCGTCGTTGGCACGCAGACAGCGCTCGTGGGCAACGCGCAGATGCTGTTCGAGCAGATCACGGCCACGCGCCAGACGCCGCTGCGCTCCACGTCGCTGCACGCGCCGCAGGACGACAAGAAGGATAAGCTCTGGGCTGTGGTGGCCATCGCGGCCACAGCCATCACGAGCGATCTCACGCTGGAACGGAAGCAGCAGCTCGCAGCGAATGGCCACGGCAATGGCAGTGGCAATGTCGGTGGCAAGAAGAGCGTGAGACGCGCGGTGGCAGGCCGCAAGCGCAAGATCCACGGAAGCGAGAGCGAGGACGCCAGCAGCTTCGAAGCGGACAACGATGAAGATGAGGATGAAGAGGATGAAGAGAACGAAGCACGTGGGAAAGCAAGGCGTCCGCGGGGCGAGCGGCCCAAGTGGCACTTGGTGGACTTCCTGGTGGAGGCGAATGTGACCATGACAGCGTTCCTGGAAGGTCTCACGAGCCTCTTCGACCGTCTGCTGCTGGATCCGGAGCTGCTGCAGGTGGCGACGCTGCTCAAGGAGGAGTTCGCGACCGACACGGTGCTGTTCGAGAAGTACCGCTTCGTGTGGAAGAAGTTCGCACTGCAGACGCACGAAGGCGCGCCGGAGCCGCCACACGAGCGCACGGAGCTGCTGCTGCGGCTGGGGTGGCTGCTCTTTATCGTGATGCGTCGCCGCTTCCCGGACGTCTACGCCGGGCTTGGAGGTCTGTACTTTCTACTGCTTGCCGTGCTCAAGCTCACGATCGGACAGGTGCACGTGGCCACGCGGTCCCTCGAGGCCGAGGTCGCAGCGGCGCTCAGCGCACTGGCCGCAAAGCCCATGCACAACCGCAACAGCGGCAGCCACGGAACGCCGGGCGTGATGGACGAGCAGAAGCTGCTCGACTTTTTGTGCACAACGCCGAGCGTGCCCGCCGATGAAGTCGTCAAGGCCTATGAGCACCTGGCGGCGGTCATCCACGACATGGTACGCGACGAGACGCTCGTGACGGAGGAGACGCTGGAGTCCAGTGGTAATGAAAACTACGACCCAAACAGTATCGCGAAGACGCTGTCGGCAGTCTGTGCGGACTCGATGCTGCGCCAAAACACAACGCGGCTCTTTGAGCTGTACGCGACCGACTACATCACATCGTGTGGCAGCTTCGATGAACGAGTGTACCTGAATGAGCAGTCTCGCCATTCGCTTCTCGGACCGCGTGCACCGGCAGCTCACTCTGTGAACGGCAACGAAAGCAATGGCGAGTCTTCGTCCCATGGTGTGCCGCCACCGACGATGGCGCTGGGCCGCTCCGACCCTCGAACGCCATCGTCGAGTGCACTTTCGTCTCCAGTCCGTCGTCCGATGACGCCTGGCCAGCGAGATGCCTCGACTCCATCAAGCGGAGCCGCAAGTGCACCACCACCATCGCCTTTCACAGTGCAGGCCTGGCAGTGGCACGGATCGTCGCCACCGCCGTCACTTCCACGGGGTCTGAACACGCCAATCACTCGGATGCTCGGTGGGGGCGTTCAGCAATCACCTTTTGTGATGCAAACACCGGTGACGGCAGCCGTGGAGATCAGTAACTGGATCCGAGACACGGTCGTGGCCAAGAGTTCCGGGGCGATGCCGTCGTTCGTGAGTCCGCAGCTGCGATCGTTTTTCCAGGCTTGTGCCAACGATCCGACAGACCACATCGCTGATGTTTTGAGCGAGATGTCCCAGAAGATGCTGTCGACCAGGCGGCGAACCGCTGGTGCGGGACCCAGTGGAGAAGGTGGTACGTCGCTGCTGTCTGTTGTTGTGGCGAATGGAAGCGCATCATCGGAAGTGGACGGCAGCCTCAAGAAGACCACGAACCTTTCCATTGCGTTGTTCTACCGCGTGCTTGAAGCGCTGCTCGTGAGTGAGCGAGAGCGACTCAAGACGTCCAACTTCTCGTCGCTACTCAACAACGAGACGTTCCTGTCGTCGCTTTTTGCGTGCAGTCTCGAAGTCGGGCTCAAGGCCCACAGCCTGATCACGCTGTCTTTCCCGTTCTTGCTCGACACGGTTGGCGTGAACGCATTCGACTTTGGCAAGGTCATCGAGAGCTTCGTGAAGCACGTTCCTCGCTTGCCTTCGACGCTCAAGCGCCACATGCGCGACTTGGAGCAGGTGATTCTGGACTCGCTGGCCTGGCGATCGGACTCAAGATTGTACGTCGTGTTGAAGGGCGAGAAGCAGCCACAGACGCCGCAGCCAGCTCAGCCGCCGAGTGCTACGGAAGGCTCTGACTCGACTGAACATCCGCAACCACCATCTTCGACCACCACGACAGCTCCACGCGCCACGGTGCTACAGCTCTTCTTCCGGAAAGTTCTGTCGCTCGCGGCCACTCGCATCTTCCGTCTCGGTTCCACGCTGGATCTCGAAGCTGCGCATATGAACCAGGTCTGGTCGGCTATCAAGGAGTGCATGAGCTCGCAGGTGCACCTGCTGAAAGACCGCCATCTCGACCAGATCATCCTGTGCAGCATCTACGGCGTCTGTAAAGTGAACAAAATCGCCAACATCACATTCAACCGCATTCTCGAGCAGTACAAGAAGCTCCAAACTCCGCAAGCAAATGGCGCGTTCCCGTCGGCATCACTAGCCCGTAAGACCAGCGACGTCATTCGCGATATCAAGCTGGATGACGACAACACGCGTGGCGATGTGATCAAGTTCTACAACCGTTGCTTTATCCCGGCCATGAAGGTGTTCTTGCTGCAGTACCAAGCGCAGGACAAGCAAGTCGCTGCTGCCAATGCGGCTGTGGCGAGTGCCGCCGGAACTGGCACGTCTCGCGATGGCCATCTCGTGACGCCATCAACGTCCGACTCGGAGATCGTTGCTGAAGCCGCCGTGAGCGCTGTGGAGAAAATAATGCAGACGTATGCGCCTCAGCCTCCACGCACACCAGTTCGTGGCCGTACCGTGCCGCCCGCGAGGTCGCCGTCCGTCTTCGGATCGCCATCCCGTGGACTGCCCATGTTTACCAGTGCTGAGGTCGAGTCGCTGCCCGTGTCCGTCCACCAGAGCTCTCCGAAGCGTGTGCTGGCGTCCAACATCTACATGTCACCGCTGCAGAATGCTCGGTATCAGACACAGCGCGCCCACATGACGCCTCGCTCCCACGCGTTATACGCCTTCGGCGAGAGTCCTTCGAGGGTACGCTGACAGCACTCTTCTCCTTACGGTGCTGGTATGGATTTACTGATATGATGATGTGTTTTTCTGCAGGATCTCGCGTTGATCAATCGCGCTGTGAACAGCAGCAGTGGCATCTCGACGAATGCGACTTCTCGCACGGCAGGACCACCACCGCTGGTGGTGTCTGGAGGCGATAGCGACGCTCAGGATGACACCACAAGCGGCAGCAACAGCAACCACACGACGCCGACGAACAAGCGGCGGCGGACGTAATTGCCCAAATGACCACGTGACGACACGAGGCCGAAGATACGCCAGAGACTGTGAAACGTGACTGCCGATCGGATCGAAGTATTATATAATCGACTGGTTTTTGAATTGTTCGCTCGACTTTCGGCGGTTGTTTTGTGTCTCTTAGCCCGACGCGAGCTGCGACTTTTGCTTCTTCTCGAGCTCCACAGTCTTCCCCAAGTACTCGATGAACGCCTCCACACGCGGGTGGCGAGTCTGCATACAACACACGTAAACATTAACACACGCCGACAAGAACTGTCAGTGGGCACTCGCTGCTTACCTGCACGAAGAAGGCGTGGGCTTGGAAGGGCAGTTTGCGAAGCGAGCGGCCGCTAAAGCCGTCAGCCGCCTCAGCGACGCGAAGCAGACACGAGGACGCGTCGCTCGCAGTCTCAGTTGATCCATTCGACGCCATCTCCTCGGCTGCTCGCTTCTTGGACGCACGCCGCGCCTGGAGCGCTTGGTACGGAAGCAACCGCACCGAGGCTTCGTTGTGCACCAACCCGACGCGACAAAGCTCCTCCACACAGCTACGCAGGATCTCGTAGCGCGCGTAGGAAGTCGGCAGGCCGATGAATCTATCCACAACTTTGTCAGCCATGGATCATTGATGCCCGTGCAAGTGTACAGTACGTACTGTTTGATGTCGGCGCGGTCTACGAACGCCACGTCGATGGCCTCGGTGATGTTGGAAGTCGTGAGAACGAGGACGTTGGGGAAGTTCTTGAGCGAATCGAGCTGCGTCAGCAGTGCGTTCACCACGCGGATGGCGTCCGAGGGCTCCGAGCCGCTCAGCGCGGCCTTGCGGGCAGCAGTCAGTGACTCGACTTCGTCTAGAGACAGGCATTCGCTTAGGAAATGTGCAGCCCACTTGGAGGGCACGTAGAAGTCTATTCACGCACCGATGAGCACGCACACCAGCGCCTCCTGGTCCTCCACGAGCTCTTGGATCTGGCGGAACAGCTTCATAACCAGCTTGCCACTCTCTGAAAACCACTACGCAACCCGCCAGAAACGAGAGGTCAGACACACTCACCTGTATGGAGGAGGATACGAAAAACACAGTACAGTCGCACCTTGCTAAAGAGGCTGTGCGCGTTGATCTCGAGAAGATGGCCGCTCGCGTATCTGCAGCGATGGTCAAGTGTGAGAGCATGGACTCACACAGTGGCAGGAGATAACTACTCACCTGTGTGAGAGTCGAATGCTCAGCTTCTGTGCGAGCGCCTTACACAGACTGGTCTTGCCGGTGCCTGGCGGTCCATGCAGCAGCACGACGCTATACGCCACAGGCGTCAGTGCAAGCATGTCCTCAGATGTGGTAGTGGCCCAGTATGCAGCCGTACCGATTCCACGAGATGATGTGCGGGTTCACATTCGAGTCGGAAAACAGCATCGCAGTCGTCGCGTAGTCCAGCACGTTGCGCTTGACGCTCGAGTCGTAGATCAGCGACTGCCACAGGCCGTACAGGCTCGTGGACGGCAGCAGGAGCTGCTGGCACGTGGACACGTTCTCATCGTCCTCCGCCGTCTCCTCTGCTGGTGGCTCGCCACTGAGTTTGAACACGTTTACTACCAGAATGACGCTTGCAAGCGGCACGCCAGCAGTGGTATCCACAGCGTCGGCGTCGTCGTCACTGTCGTCTACAACAGTATGTGAGTACCCTCAGTCACCTAAGTGAGACCTTGAACTCCTACGCACCTATCTCCGTGATCTCAATCCTCTGCACGTGGCGTTGCAAGTACTCGGCGCCGGCGAATGCCACGCGGCCGCACGTGAACACACTGAGGCTCTGTATCAGATACGCACTCGCCGCCGTCCGCACGAGGTCGTAGGCCTCGCCACTGGCGTCAAACAGACACACTTCCACTGCAAACCCCACGCGTCAGCCGCTTGCACAGGCACTCCCCTCATATACAGTACAGCACGCACCGTACACGCGCGTCTTGACGGCATCAGACGCCGCGCCGTTGCCCGCATGCGTCGGCTCCGCCATCATCTTCTGTAATGTTGGCGGGAAGCTGTTCCTGTCTTCTGATTGGCTGAAAACGGAGAGCTAGATTATACCATGTCGCAGGAAAGGCGGCATTCGGATCTAAGGGAAAATGGAGTGTGGATTACTGAAGGCAGGGATTCTCTACGTTATGGATGCATCTACGACTTGATCACGCGCGGCTTCTTGTAGTTCTTGGCCGAGTCGTTGGAAGCCGTCTTGCGCTTGGCGTCAGACGCCTCCTCCTCTGTCAGCAGCTCGATCTTGAGCTCCTGGCGGTTGCCGAACGACGTGGCCACGAACACCTTGACGCGCACAGGGTCGAACACCTTGAGCGTGCGGTTCTTCTGCTTCTTGAGCGTGAGCTCGTGGCGCGAGGCGTCAAAGATCACATCGTCTTCGTCGTCCTGGTCCTCACCCTTTCCGGTCAGGAACACCATGCCCTCAATGCCGAATCGCGGCAGCAGCACGCCGACGCCGTTGTTCTTGACCTTGGTGATCACGGCGTCCGTGTCAGTTGGGTACTGCTGGAAATAGAGCAGCGTGTGAAGCGTGACGGAGGCACGACCAGCCAGCTGCGCAGCGTGGTGGCGGCGGTTGAGCTGCTCAGAGATCTCGTGCAGGTGTGACTTGTTCTCCAGGTAGCTGGGCAGCGGCGTGACGCCGATGGCCGCCGCCAAAAGCCGGTGCACGACCACGTCGGCGTATCGACGGATAGGCGACGTGAAGTGGGTGTAGATCGGAGCCGCGAGACCGTAGTGGTGGAATTCCGATGGGGTGACCTCACCGGAGCTGAAGTACGACGCTGGCATCATGCAGCGTGTACACAGGATACGCAGCAGCTTGTTGAAGTACGGGTTGCTCTTCTTGCTCTTGCCCGTGGACGACGGATCCGTAGCAGCATCCAGTGAGTCCTGGAGCTGCTTGGAGCTATCGACCTGCAGGTCCACGCCTACCGACTTGGCCTGGCTGCAAATCAGTTCAAACTGGCGCTTGGACGGCGCCGGGTGGCGACGCAGCATCGAGAACGTCGGGAAGTGGCGCACAATCTTCTTGGCGACCGTGATGTTGGCGAGAAGCATGAACTCTTCGACCAGGGCGTTCGTGTCGTGGAGCGTGTACATCTGCACATCCAGTGGGTTCTGGGTCTCCGTGTCAAGCACAAACTTGACTTCAGGCGACGCGAGAGTCAACGCACCGGCCTCGATACGCTTGGAGCGCAGACGCTTGGAGATCGCGTGCAGTGTCTTGATACCACTGCCCAGGATCTGGCGCTTCTCCTCATCCTTCGAAAGGGTCTGGGACTGGGTGCTAGGCTTAGCGTTGGCAAGGCCCATGATGGAACCAGCGTCTGGATCTTCGAGGTACACTTGAGCCTCCTGGTACGAGAGCGACGCGATGGAGCGAATGATACTCTTGCAGAACTGCACATCCACGACCTCGACCTCATTGTCTCCCTTCAGCTTTAGCTCCCACAGCACACTGAACGCGAAGTGGTCTTCAGTCGACGTCAGCGAGCACAGCTTCGTCGTGAGCAGACCAGGCAACATGTCCAGACGACGGTCCACAAGGTACGTTGACGTGCCACGGTCCGCAGCTTCTTCGTCCAAAGCCGAGCCTGGCTTGACGAAATGCGTGACGTCGGCAATGTGCACACCGACCTGCAGGTTTCCGTTCGGCAGCTCGCAAGCGTGGAGAGCGTCATCGATATCCTTACAGTTGGGAGGATCGATACTGCACACTGGCAGTGCACGCAAGTCGCGGCGGCCCTGCGAGTTTTCTTCCGTGATCGTCCAGTCCTCAGGCGGCAGGCACTTCATGACTTCATCGCTGAACTCAGACGTCGGGATATCGTGCTCGATCAGCAGCACGTTGGTCTCCGTCTCCTTGTCACCGATCACACCGAGCGTCTTCACGTAGTGTCCAAGTGGGAACTTGGAGTCCGCTGGCCACGAGTCGATCGCCACCAGCAGACGCTTGTCCATGAGCGTCTCGGCCTGGCGCGTCTGGATCTTGATCTTCGGGACCTTGCGGTCCACTGGCACAACGAGAAAGGACGAGGCGCTGCTCACAGCCGCAGCCGAGCGTGGAGGCTCAAGCGAGCCACAGTACTTGCGCCAGTTACGCTGGATGATACCCACGACCTTGCCCGCAGGCTTGAGCGACAGCGACATGTCGCTCTGCACGAGCACGGCCTCGTCAGGCGTCACGGTCGGCTCAGCGACACCCACAACGTTATCTTCTTCGGCCTCTTCCTCGTCGTCATCCGCATCGTCTTCCTTCTCAGCCGACTGGACGGCGAACGAGTCTGACGGCTTCTTCCACTGGGTCTTTGGTAGCAACTGGATCGCCACGACATCACCATCCATCGCGCGGTTCACGTGGTCTCGGCCTTGAATCAAAACTGGGATTTTGGCGCCGTCCGGGCCGTGGATGAGCACGTGGCTCTCAAGCCAGTGGTCGCGGTTGCATCGCAGCACACCCTGGAAGAAGCGCTTGTTCTTGATACCGGCCAGCACTTCCGACATGGCCAAGTGATCTGGATACAGCGTCTTGCGCTTCTTGCCCGTGCTTGACACACCGTCCTGTGCACTAGCCTCCGTCGTGGCGCTCGTCGAGAGCAAGTCGCACAGCTCGGGGCACTTTTCTTCCACAGGCTTCAGGAACTGGCTGATGGTCACAGCGTTGGTGACGCCGTTCTGCTTGGCCTGCGCGAGATCAGCGTCATCATTGGCCAGAAACAGCACCTTCACATCACGTCGCTGCAGCTCCACCAAGTGGTCGGCGTACCACTTCCACGCCACGGCGACAGCTCGCTGGTTGCGTTCCGCCTCCGACTCGACCGTGCCGTTAGTCGTGTTCTTGTTCTTCTGCACGTAGCTCACGCGGTGGTGCTCGTTGGCGAACACGACGAAGCGGCGGTCGGCGTTCATGAGCAGCGCGCGCAGGCGGTTGTACGTGCCCAGGTCGTGGCGCTTGACGAACTCCCACACGGTCTCGAGGATAATGACGTCGGCGAAGACCTCCGTCTGAAGCTTCTTGCGCGTGGAGAACTCGAGCGCGTCCATCTGATGCAGCACCACCTCCATGGACGGCAGCAGGTACACGCTGTCGCGTGGCGCGGCCGAGAGAATGGCCTTGGTCATGCCCATGACGTGCGTGGCGGCCGACGCGTCGCTCTCCGTCACGCACAGCGAGCACTGCGGCACCGAGCAGCTCAGGTCGTCACGCAGGTACCGCTCACGTACAGTGCGGATGATGCGGCCGCGCTTGGTGGCGAAGTTGCGCTCGTCCACCGTCCACAGCGGTGGCGCCTCCGTCTCCATTTCCGTCGCCATGCTGGTCTGGTCAATGCTATTGTAGTGAGCTCTTCGTGGTTGGCTTCCAGTGAAAATGATGGTGAGAAAGTACAGCCGCACCTGTGTTGTGTAATACATGCCAGTTCGTAATTTAGGAGGCTTGTATTTAGGGTGTCTTTTGAGGGTTTGAACTGCATTCACGCGGCAAAGGGAAACGAGACGAAGGCACCGACGAAGGAAGAAGGCGGAGATGACGGGCGAAGATGTGCTTGAAGCACCGCAGGTAGGATGACTCAAACGAGGATAACTGTGGATTCAGATAGAGGAGATACTGAGCATGCTGTTGGTGGTGCTTTTTGCTCTTCGGATGGCTCTGTAGGCTGCAGAATATCCTGTAAAGTCGGACAATCCACCGTCGAATGCCGGCGGAAACGCGTCGCTTACGACGCAGATCAAGCCACTAACAGCGCCTTCAGGAGCGAATGGAAGCGTGGCCACGTGTATCTTCCAGGGCTCTGGGCTGCGGCGTCCGTCGAAGATCCCGCGGCTCCACAAGCAGCAGTCGGGCGTCAGCGTGGCGTCCACGAGTGCCGACCAAATGCCCGCCGACTCCTCTGCGACCTCCAAGCTCAGCGCCTCCAGCGCCGCGTCCGTCGCCAGCAGTAGCCGCGAGACCACGCCGTTTAGCTCGCCGTCCAAGCCGAAGCGGCTGCGCGAGCCCACGAAGATCGTGGGTCGGAAACGCACGAGAGACGAGATGCTGCAAGCCGTGGCGGATCGACTGGCCGTCGGAAGGCAGCGACGTCAGGAGACAGTGAGGCAGATACACTCAGAGGAGCTCTCCAGCCAGACAACGCTGGACGACGCGGCGTCGGTGGCGTCGTATCGCTATGACGAAGACGAAGACGCATCGGACTTTGGCAGCCAGACGCTGGTGGCGGCGGAAGATGAGGACCAGAAGCGCGAGCAGGAGCTAGTGGTCGCAAGGGCTCTGCAGCAGGACCTGCTGAGGGACCGCGCGCGGCTGCGGCTCAAAATCAACAGTCTGAAGGACGACGTGGAGGTGTATTACGAGCTACTGGTGCGCATGGAGCAGGTGACGATGGCGGCCAAGAGCGCGAGCGTGCCGGTGGAGGATGAAGGCAAGCGAGAGCAGTTGGCACGGTTGGCAGATCGTATTCAAGCCATCGTCAGTGCGCGGGCAGTGTCAGTGGCCGACGAGGAGAGTACGAAGAGCACTGCACAGAACGAGACGGCGCAAGACCTGGACGACGAAGTGGAAGAATACTAGAGCGTGAAATTGATGGGTTCGCGCCGCGAGCTCGCCCTTGGAGACGCAGTACTTTGGGTCGTACATCCAGACGCGCGGCTACTGGGTCTCACAACAAACGTGCTCGTGCCACGCTGCAGCAGGCACCTGCCGACGGTTGTTGCAATGGTCACGAGCAAGTGAGAGCACCGCACACTAGGCATGCGCCATTTCCAGCCAAGATGCTTTCGAGTTTCCGACTGGGTGATTGTGAAGAACTAGCCTCGCATTAAGCCGACAAGATGAGTGTCGCGCCCTGGTGAACGGTGACAGTTGAAAGTTGAACACGACGATGAAGACGCCCAGTGCAGTACCAATCCAGTACAACGCCAGTTGAACCAGGCCGACACACCGTATCGACGCTTCATGAACCAGTACATCGCCAGCAGTGACAGCAGCACCCCTCCAGACCTCGTTCACCACACGTTGAGTAGTTCTGTTCATGGCCACGACGTTGCATTTGGCGTTGGGTGAGAACCACTCGTTCGTGAAACACAACGCACAGAGCACGAGGATGGCTACTTCCATGGACTCTGAGAAGACAGTCTTGAATGAGAAGCCACGATTCGAGAGCGCCAGTGCCTGCTTCAAGAGAAGCAGTGTGAAGAATGTGCCTGCGATAGAGTCGAGCAACGAAGTATGGCTAGGACTGGCGTCTGTGTGGCTCAGCGGCACAAGATTCATGAAGACGAGAACGAAGAAGGTCAGTAGCGGCGTGAGGACGAGCACGGCAACAACTGGTAGATCGCTGTAGCTTCTCTCGAGAGTAGCGGAGTCGTACGGGTGTCTCCGACGAGACCGACAACTCGTGTGGGAGACGGACCGACACGCGTTTCGACCCTCTCTTCGCGGGAACTGGCGATTCGATTCACTGGCGCAAGTGGTTAGGAAGGAGAGGCCGAGGACACTGTGAATGAGCACCGAAATACTTGTGCAGATGTGTAGCCATATCCAATCCTCTCAAACCCGATGACTCCTTTCTACAGGATGATGATGTTGCTAACCGCAATTGCGTTCCTAACCGCCTTCGCGCCACCATCCGATGCAAAATGAGCGTAGCTCTCCATTTTCAACCCAACCAGCACCACAATAATGACGCTGCGCGTGACGCCTGCGCAACTGGCGGCGCTGCAGCGCTCTACGGAGCGCATCCGCAACATCTGCATCCTCGCGCACGTCGACCACGGCAAGACCACGCTCAGCGACTCGCTGGTCTCGGCCAACGGCATCATCTCCGAGAAGCTCGCCGGCAAAGTACGATTCCATTCTTCCTGCATCTTCTTCCTGTGGATTTTAACGGCGTTTCTGGCTTTGTAGGTGCGGTATCTGGACAACACGGAGGAGGAGCAGGCGCGCGGCATCACCATGAAGTCTTCGGCCATCTCGCTGCTCTTCCTGAACGAGCCCACGCCCACGGGGTCAGCGGCTGATGACGAGGCGTCTTCCGAGCCCGTGCCGTATCTGATCAACCTCGTGGACTCGCCCGGCCACGTGGACTTCTCCTTCGACGTGTCGACGGCCGTGCGACTCTGCGACGGCGCGCTCGTGCTCATCGACGCCGTCGAGGGTGTGTGCGCGCAGACCATCGCAGTGATCCGCCAGGCGTGGCAGGAAGGCATCCGTCCGTGTCTCGTGATCAACAAGATGGACCGACTGATCTTCGAGCTGCAGCTGTCGCCGTACGAGGCCTGCGAGCGGCTCAACCGCATCATGGAGCAGGCCAACGCCGTGCTCAGCGCGCTCATTCGCTCGGAAGTACTGGCCAAGCACGAGGCGGAGGATGAAGACGGAGAAGGAGAGCAGAACGAAGAAGAGAAGAAAAGGAAGGAGGACGAACGGGACCATGAAGCCATCACGAACGAAGTCACGGCGCTCGAAGACGAGCTGCTGTTCTCGCCTGTGAATGGCAACGTGCTGTTTGCCAGCGCGTTCGACGGCTGGGCGTTCAACATCGGCTTCTTCGCCCACCTGTACGCCAAGAAGCTCGAGCTGCCGTTTCGCGTCGTACGGAAAGCACTCTGGGGCGAGCACTACTACAACGCCAAGCTCAAGAAGATCGTGACCAAGCCGCCGACGTCCAGCAGCCAGACCATGTTCTGCGCGTTCATTCTCGAGCCGATCTGGACGACGTACAACACACTCAACTCGCCTGTGACCTGCGACGCCGATCTCGAAACCATACGCAAGCTCACGAAGCAGCTGCGCGTGGCCAAGCAGGTGAGCGACCGCGACCTCAAGCACAGCGATCGCAAGCTCACGATCCAGGCCGTCATGCGCAAGTGGCTGCCGCTCGCGACCACCGTGCTCAAGATGGTCACGCGCGCGCTGCCCAGCCCACTGGTCGCGCAGCAAAAGCGAGCTGCGAAGCTCTGTGGGTTTGCCAGCGACGCGCTGATCCCAGTGGCTTCCCCACAGCGCAGCGTGTTCGAGTCGATGGAGAAGTGCGGCACGACCAGTGATGCACCGGTGGTCGTGTTTGTGTGCAAGATGATCTCGGTGGAAGCCAACGTGCTGTCAGATTTCTACCAGCAGGGACTCGCGGCTGACGACAACGTCTACGTCGCCATGGGTCGTGTGTACAGCGGCGTGCTGCGTGCAGGCGCTCCAGTGTATGTGCTCGATCCGAAGTTCCAGGGGCTTCCAGAGGAGCTGCAGACACTGACCGACGAAGCCGCGATCCTCAAGCACGTCAAGCACGTCTCACGCGTTGGTGAGGGCCAGCTGCGTACGTACATGATGATGGGTCGCGAGCTCCACGCACTGGAGGAAGTGCCAGCCGGCAATATCGTGGGCATCGTCGGCCTCCAGGAGAACGTGCTCAAGACCGCAACGCTGTCTTCGACGCTGTCGTGTCCGTCGCTCACACGCATGCCGTACCAGGCCAAGCCGATCGTTCGAGTGGCCGTGGAGCCAGAAGACCCACGTAACTTCGCGGCTCTGGAAGCTGGTCTGCAGCGTCTGTATCGGTCCGATCCGACGGTCGAAGTTCAGGTCCAGGAGACTGGTGAGCACGTGATCGTCGCGCTTGGTGAGCTGCACTTGGAGCGATGCATCAAGGACTTGAAGGAGCGCTTCGCCAAGGTAGCGGTTCGAGTCTCGGAGCCACTCGTGGGTTTCCGTGAGAGCGTGGCGGATGCCGCGACTGCCGGCACGCCGTCGCCACAGCAAAGCGTCGTGTTCCGTGAACTGCTGGCTAATTCACAGACAGCAGAGACGTTGGATGCCGCCGCGAGTGGCACTGGTCCTTCAAACGACCAGTCGCCACAGCCTCAGACGGAAAACAACCCCAAGATCGCGTACGGAACCACACAGGACGGCTCGCTGACGCTGAAGATCCGTGCGGTGCCACTACCAGTCACCGTGGCCAAGCTGCTTGAAGAACACGTCGATGAACTCCGTGTGCTTCTCGACGCCAGCAAGACACGTGGTGATACGCTGGCTGAGGAGGAAGAGGACGAGGACGACGAGTCCGCTGCGGCTGCGCTGGCGACTGCGACGGCCAAGGCCTCGTCGGCCTCCAGCTTTACCCACCGTCTGCAAGAACTGCTTCAAGCGCCCTCCAACGAAGCGTTCTGGAAGGCGCTGCCGCTGGACAGCATCTGGAGCTTCGGTCCCCGCCGTGTCGGCCCCAACATGCTCATCAACAACATCCCAGAGTACCAGACCAACGCGACGCTGTTCCGTACGGAGAGTGAGCCGACGGCGACTGCGCAGCACCCTCTGACGGACCTGCTTCGCCGCCTCGAGAACTCGATCGTCACTGGCTTCCAAATGGCCGCTGCCGCTGGTCCGCTGTGTGACGAGCCTGTGTGGGGCGTGGCGTTCGTCGTCGACAACGTCGTTTACAACGAGCGTACTGCTACCGCGACGGCGGATGAAGCCACATCGGAGGATAGTGCGGCCTCTGCCACGACGGAGCCAGCGACTGCAGTCTCAGCATCCGACATTCTCGACGCGCCGAACAAGTACGGCCCGCTCAGTGGCCAAGTCATGTCGACCATGCGTACGGCGTGTCGTGTGGCGTTCATCAAGCAGCCTGTGCGGCTCGTGGAGGCCGTGTACGAGTGTACAGTCCAGTGTCTCGCGGAGCAGCTCGGCAAGCTGTACAGCGTGATCGCCAAGCGTCGTGGCGACGTGTTTTCCGAGGAGTTGTCGGACGGGTCGGCGCTGTTCACGATCAAGGCCCACTTGCCCGTGGTCGAGAGCTTTGGCTTCGCGACGGATCTGCTCATCCAGACGTCCGGCGCGGCCAGCAATCCGCAACTCGTGTTCTCGCACTGGATGGTCATGGACATGGACCCGTACTTCCAGCCGCAGACCGAAGAGGAGCGCGAGGATCTGGGCGAGCGCATCTACGAACACAACTACGTGCGCAAGTATATCGAGGCCGTGCGCAAGCGCAAGGGACTGGCGCGCGACGAGAAGATCGTGGTCCACGCCGAGAAGCAGCGCACACTCGCACGCAAGAGATAGACGAGAGAGATTGGGACTACTACAACATGAAGATGATATCGGATTACCAGACATCAATGACTTGGACTTGTATGGCTAGTGAGAGAGGACCGGAACTCGTACGCCATCGCTACACTGTGGACAGCTACACACATCCTACCATCCATAACTAGTTTTCGGGCATGTCCTCGACAAATACCTTCCTCGCGTTGTCACCAACCTCGTTGTACTTTCTCCACACTGAGTCCATTCGATCTTCCACGGGCTTGCTCTCATGTAGGGGCTTCTCTCGGTTGTTTCTCGGAAGCAGTGCTCGCTCGACTGATCGAAACAATGCGTCGCGTCCAACAGCCGCCTTACACTCTGCCAGTGTCCACGGCTTGATCGTGAACGTCATGACCGTCCGCATCAGCACGTTCCCGTTCTGACGTGAGGGCTTCGTCACGCAGCTCCGGATCTCGGGGAACTTGGTAGGGCTGTAGAAGCCATCAGTCGAGAGCATTGACGTGACGTTCACGAGCCGGCGGCTTGCCGGGTTCCCATTTGCCAGAGTACGAGCGATTTCCACGCTTGCTTGCAGGCACTGTACGACTCCACATATCCGTCCAGAAATACGATCCGCTTCCGCGACGCGGCAAACGACGCGAGGACCGACTCAATCTCACCAGCAGGCGATGTAAAAGGCAGTGTGCACGTCGACTTGACGTTGCCTTGGGACTTGACACTCCACAGCATTCCACCACAGTCGATATTGCCAGGTGGGGGAGCATGGAGCCACAAGACATCCCACTGACTGCGATCCACTTTGCCGCACGCGAACGCGTAAGCTGCGCACGATTTACCCGCACCGCTAGGCCCGACGATCCACAGTCGAGCATGGGTATCAATGCAGTCGCGAGAAATCTCGTTCCAAAGCTCCAGCAGTGCAGGCCGGCAGAAGAGCCAGAGATCCGCTGCCGATTCAGGTACTTCATGACCAGACTGTTCGACGTAATGCTGGGGAATACACACAAACGGGTCGTCGTCGTCGTCGTCTTGGATCGCGATCTGAGGGCAAGGTAGCAGCTCGGGGTTCCACTGGACAAGAGGGTGTCTGTCTCTCTTCGAGTGAGATTGTTTCTCAGGCACTGCGACTGGGCAAGGAAGTGTCTCGAGGATGTGAATGACGTCGTCTCGGCTCGTACCCACCCGTGGGGATGCAAAGTTCGCATTACCCACTCGCACCAGTGGATCCTTTTTTGTGCGGAGTATCGCGTTAATCGCCGCTGGCTTTACACCAGCCAGAACCGTTGGGGTCGTTGCTCTTCAGCCAACAACCGTCACTTGACTTCGCGAGGTGGCACTGGAGGAGATGTGCTGGCACGTCGTACGAAGCTTCTGCTGCAGAACCTCCGCGAGAAAGCACACAGGCTTGTGCTCCTCCATCTCCACCCAAACACAGGCGCCTGTGCCGACGACTACGCACGCCAGCTCCCGCATCTTGTCTTGAGAGATGACGACTCGGTTTCTCTTGAGCGGATTGCTTTGCCGCACTTGCAGCGGTTCGAAATCGAATGAATTTTTAGCCAATCAGATGCCTGAAATGTGGTGAGACACTCCGTTCTATTTTTGACCGATCGAAATACCGCTTTCAAGGGGACGTCAGAATGGAATATGGCGAACGACGAGGAGGACATTGATGGTGATCGCCAGCCAAGGCCGCCACGCGGACACGAGACCTCTGCACACCACGCCGCCCAGCCAGTATCGGCTTCTGAGACCGTCCCTGTCGTCGCCTCCGCAGCGACGGTTGCCAACGCCGGCCATGGCCTCCACTGGCCTCAAAATCACGAGCTCGCTCAGATCAGTATCCCCGATCTACTAGGTGTGGTCTCACATAACGCCCTGGCGGTGATCCCGGCGGAACGCTGCGTCGTGTTCATGTACGAGAAGAGCACGAATCTCCTGAGTGCGCAAGTCTCGAGTGCCGATGGAAAGCTGTATGAGCACGACCAGGAGCTCAGCTTCCCACCGGTGATGGGGGTCGTTAGTGCTTGCTTTCTACAGCGACGCTGCCTGAGGATGCAAGAGCCGAACTTGGTAAGTGAGACCAAGACTGGAGGGCAATGCTGCAAGATGAGCTGATGGTTGGGAGTGTAGCACAAGGCGTTTCACCGGGAATACGACGTACCCAATGATGTGAAGATGGATTCGATGATCCTTGCGCCAGTGACTCTTCACCACCGCACGGTTGGCGTCATTCAGGTACAGCTACGCATCGAGTGGTTTGCGTGCGAGTCGCGTAAGAGGGCTGACTGGATGGCTTGCTGGCTGTTTGTAGCTTCTCAACCGCATCGATCCTGACAGTAATGGAGGAACAGAGCCTACGCACACTGAAGACACGCATCCGAAAACGACATCGGAGCACGGTGAACCAAGACCCCTCACAGGCGACGAAGAGATCGAAATGAAACTTCTACGGACCAAAGCCGTCCAGCAACGCGCTCGCATTGGCTTCAGCGCCAAGGACGAGCAGAAGATGATCCTCTTCACGAGCCACGTCGCCGTACGTTCTCACATTATTGTTGGACTGGATGGTGAATAACTGATACCTTCCATGTCGATCAGCAACTTCTTGACAACAAGCTCAAGCTTCTTGCGCAGGTCGAGTCGATCGCCAAGGCACGAGAGGAGAAGGCCAAGAGAGCCATCGAGTTGCTGAACATGATGAACGAGAAGCTCGAGTACCAGGCGACTGCAGTCCCCGTGCCACCACCGCTTCGACCCAAAGCCCCACGCTGCATACCTGTTGTTCAGCCCACCCATGACTCTGATCCACGGGAGACCGACACAGCAAATGAATACAAATTGATCACTGTCGACGAAGACGTCGAGCCAGAAACACCACAGGAGGATCCAGTGATCGCTGCGCTCTTTGCTGACACGGACATGCTGAAAGTCATGAAGGGCATCAGTCGAACGCAGGCGCTGTTCCGTGGCCACCATCTACGTAGAGTCCACCGCCTGTCCGAAGCTCTGCTCCAGCACCGTGTGCGGCGGCGACAGATCCGGTCCACACTCGTGTTGCAGCGAGCCACGCGTCGCTTTCTAGCAAGAAGATGGCGACAGAAACGACGCAACGCCGTCATGGTGATCATCAGAGCCATCCGCAGCTACAAATTTCGTGCTGGCGTACAACAACGCATCGAGATCAGGAAAAGACAGAAGCGTCAACGCTCGAAGCGACGACGCTCAATGGTCGTGGAGATCGTACCGCAGAAGCCTGAAGCTGCATTAGGAAGAAACGGTGGTGTCGGGCTTCACCACACGCTACTGGAGAGCGACGTGCTAAAGTTCAGGCAGCGCTTCGCTAGTGCAGAAAAGATCCAGCGGTTCTTCCGAGGCTACAGGGCAAGAAAGCAAGTCAAACAGGTCGTGGGCTTCATGAACGCGTCCAAGGGCGTCCGTAATGTGGTCAAACTGCAGTCTTTCGTGCGAGGAACCATCGCGAGAACCAAAGTGAACAAGATCCTGCAAGAAAAGCGAGCCATGAGCGCAGCGAACGTGGTTTGTATGAGGCTCGCGGCTTCGGAAGAGGCAGCGATATCGGAGACCAGGTCGCACCCACTGACGACACGAGACTGCGTGTACCCGTTGGTTCCAGTGCAGCCAAATGGGGCTGCTTTCATGGTGGCAAACCGCCACACGGCGATCAAACCGCACGTGGAGGAGGCGTTTGACGCGCTTCGGCAGCAGCATCTGAGTCTGGAGACCAACTCGCTTGGGGAAACACCATCTCGATTCCAGCGGCGACAGCGGCTCGTCCGACCGCAGAGCCCCCGAGCTGCGGAGACAGAGGCTGATACGTGGCTGCAGTCACGACCGCTCGCTGCGACGCCCGTGAAGCCTACTACGAAGGGCGATGCGATAGCGGTGAATACAGTAGGCGAGATGCAGCTGACAAAGTCCGAGCTCTCTCGTCTGTACCCGGCTGTCGTGTTTGAGGTCGACGCGAAGAAGGCCAAGCGGTGTCCTGCGGGTGTCCAGCATGCGGATGACTGGCTCAAACAGCGGCGTCGCCACACTTCACGACAGTCCCGAGACGAGGATCCGGACAGAGACGAACGCTCGGCGTGGCACGAAGCCTCAAGCAACTTTTCCCGGAAGCAGGCGTTTGGAACCATCGCCAGTGTGTCGACAGCTCCGCTTTCTGGCTCGAGCAATCAAACCTCCGCTCTGCCTCTGCTGCCGCGTCCGTCGCCATGTCCTCGAAGGAAGGAGATGTCACTGCAAGTGTGCTTGCTGCCCGCTGGAAGCCACCGGCGCACCACCCTCACGAGGCCGTCCCAGAGTGCTCTGTCACCAAGTCATCAGCCACGGACAAGGACGCAGCTCCCACCCACACGGCCAAGCCACAGAGCTCTCACCACGCGATGAAAGCGAGGAGAGAGGGGGTACCAAGATGGCTACATTCTATGTGGACTACACCAGTAATTGATGTGCACCACACGCTTCACCTCCATTGTTCCATCCAAACCTCTATAAGAAACTACGCGAATCGCTGTTCGCCGGACACTCTAACGTGAAGAAGAAGATGCTGCGCGCCAAGGTGCTGCCAGACGTGCTGGGCCAGATCATCGGCGACGGCGTCACCGCCTCCATGTACAGTTCAGCATACCCCTCCAGCGTACCCCCTGCCAGTGTACCCCTCTTACTGACGCTGACTGTAGGCTGCTGACGCTGGACGGCGCGCTCATGGGCCTCGTGGGCTCGGCCGTGGACCACAAAGTGATCGGCGCCATCGCCGCCCACACGTGGGGAGAGTACCTGCACGCCGGACGAGAGCTCGTGCCGGAAGAGAGCGAGCTGCAGGCCATGGTCGTGGAGCTGGAGGTGCCGTAGAGCCTGAGATATGACCCCCCTCTGAGAAAGGCGGCAGCATACATTAACAGAGACCTTTGTGGCATGTATTCATAGCGAGGACGTATCGCGCTGTCGGCGGCGGGCAAGAACTTCTTGGTGTGCGCGTACTCGAACGGCGACGCCTCAGCCGGTTTGCTTAAGGCCAAGGCACGTTTGCTGTCATCCTGTGGCTTGTGGTATACTGGTTCTGACAGTGACGGATGGATGAATGAGCAGGTGCAGGCCATCAGCGGCTATTTATCCACGTCGCTGGACGAGATCCAGGTCTAGAAGACGACGGCCGCCGTTCACTCTTCCTATACAGCCACGCCTTGCTCACATAAAAATCTAGTCTCGCTGTTTGTGTTCACCCTCTCTGTCTGTCTCTATCTAACGGTCTCTACCAGCTTAAGTGAGTCCGATGGCTCAGCCCCGAGGCGAGTAGCGCAGGTCGTCGAGGCTCTTGCCGATGGACTCCAGTCGCTTCTCGAGCCAGAACTCGGTCACGGGCGACAGGCCGCCGTCCATGGACTCGATGATCTGCAGCAGACGCTTGACCTCCCACACGTTGTTGCTGGCCAACAGCCGCGCGAACACGGGCACGACGGTCTTGGCCATCGGCTTGACGCGGTACAAGTTGTACCACTCCTGGATGAAGCTCGGCACGTCTTCGATGCGGGTCGGACCGTTATTCCACGACTGGCCGGCAGCTTCTTCGTCCTCAAACGCGTCCACCGTGTCGGTCTGACCGTCCTTGTCGTCAGAGTCGTCGTCGTCGACTGGACCGGAGACCTTGGCCTTCTTCAAGCCACCCTTCGTGTGGGTGCCGTACAGCTTGAGCAGCACGCCCGCGACGATACGGTGGATGGTCGTGGCCGTCGGCGCTGTGCCGGCGTAGTGCATTTCCTGCAGCACGTCGTACGCGCTGCCCAAGTCCAGAGCCACGGCGCGCAGGAACACGAGTCGGTCGTAATCCTTCACGTCGAGCTGCTTCGAGCCCAGCACCTCTTTCTTGCGTTCCAGAAGACGCACGACATCGTCTTCACGCCAGAACTCGGCCGCAGCCTTAATCGCCAGCGAGAAGATCTCGCGGATCTTCTGTTCGTCCGTCGAGAGGTCGGCGTTCGCTGTCGCGAGATCCAGCAGCGAGTCCACACGACGCATGATCTCCGTCGCCATGAGGTCGCGCGTGGTCTCGCTCATTCGGGCGGCGTAGCGGTTGGCTGCCGTCATGTACTGAGCCATGACCGCAGCGGCCACTTCGACATTCTCTAGAGGCACGATCTGCTGTCCATCGTCGGTCGTGGCTGTGAGGTGTTCGAGAATGATCTCAATCGATCGGTCGGCGGCACGCAGGCGGTCCGCCAGTGCGACCCCACGGGCACGCGCGTGCGTTGTGTTCTGGAGCTGCTTCTTGATCTTGGTGAACGAGTCCTGCGCCTTACGCAGCTCACGTCTCGCGACCTGCAGCTTCTCACGAGCCGCGTCGTCCTTGGCCTCGAGCGCAGCACTCTCCGCATTAGCCAGCGCTTGCTTCTTGGTATTGATCTCATCGCTGACAGCCTTGGCCGCCCGCTTGAGCTCCACAACCTCAGGCAACGTGGTGACATCGCGGTGCGTGGAGACACGTTCGATATCCGACGGTGCGATGCGCTTGAGCCCGACAGAAGGGAAGATCTCGAGCGCCTTGAGGAACACGGCCTTGCTCAGTTCATTAGTCGACGTGGCGTCCACAGGCGCGAGCGACTTGTACGCATCCAGCAACTGGTGCACCTGACGCGGCATACCGAGCAGCGCAGCGGCCTTGACGCGGGTCTCGTACACGGCCGCGTGGTCTTCCAGCGTCGCGAACCGCTCCTCTGGGAAGATGCTCTGCAGCTGCGCCTCCACGTCGATGTAGATGGCCTGGAGGTCGCGCACGTGGCGCTTCTGGATGAATTTTCGCTTGGTCGTGAAGAAGCGCTCGGAGAACGAGTTGCAGATCGCACGCATGGTCGAGTCCCAGATCTGCGCGGCCATGCGGCTACGCGCGCGGGCGTCCTTGTCCTTGCTGGCGTCACGGAGGTTTGACTTGCCCAGTCGTTCGAGCGTGAGCGGGATGTGCTGCCAGCGAGCACCTTCTAGGAGAGACACAAAGGTCTCCGTATCCAGCGTACGGCGCGCGTTCGAGTCCTTGGGGATCTCGTTCAGCACGCGTAGCATGATGGAGAACGGCAGTCCGTTGGCCGCGAGACACCGCACGGCGGCGTTGTACGGCGAGATGCTGTGGCTGTGCTTGGGCACGTCGCTCTCGTACTCGGCGAGGATGGCAGCCACGCCCTGACGCACGTTGCGTTGGAACTCGGCCCGTTCCAGCGTCGACTTGCGGAAGTGCGGCTGCTCCTCGGTGCGCACGAGCTCCATCAGCGTGTGTTCCCAGTTGCTGCCCAGATCCAGCCGACGCAGCTCGTCCAGCGACATGGGCTTGGCTCGGCCGAGCCATTCCAGCGGCACGGCGCGGATGCGGTAGGCGTACAGATCGTCGTGGATGGGCACGTTCAGCGCCTTCATCTGGTCCACGAGGCCCTGCGCCAGCTCGAACTCGCGCTGCTTGAAGGCGATGGCCACGCCCTGCTCGTATGTCTGCTGGATCTCGCTCAGAAGCTGTGGTTGAGATGCCAGGGACTCGCTCGCGAGCAGCGACGAGATCTGCGTTTGCCACGTCCCGAGCAGCGTCTCGAGCGACGGAGACGCCGTGCGGTGCTCCGGATACAACGCGCTGCACAGCGGACGCAGCTGTGCGACGAGCGCCTCGCGTGCGGCGTCCACAGACGCGTCAGAAGATGGAGAAGCCGACGGCGCGGCGTCCGAGGCCAAGCCACGCGTCTCAATGAGGAAGCCCGTACGCGACGCCCACACATCCGATCGCCCTGCAAACGCCGAAGCCACGAGCGGAGATCGCGCGGAACCCACACGTGCATGTTGCACACACAGCGCGGCTCTGTAGGCGGCACCAGCGCGCGCATTCGCCACACGTCGCAGCATCATTTGCCCACTCGTGTCTTGTCTGTCACGAAGATGCTTTGATAGGCCTGGCAGCCACACGCAAAATGGCAGCATGGATGTCGCACGAAGGTCGCACGAAGAACGATGTTGAACCTACATCCACATATCCACCAATCAGCGTGCGTAAACAATATCAGCCAATCATATCGCTCCATCAAACATACGCCAGCGCCACGTCGCCCGTCGCTCCCCAGCCGATTTGAAGAGCTACAAACCGAGACACAGAAGCCAGCACAAGTAAGTGAGACCGTCGTCTACGACAGTATCCTCTGAGTCTCCACGTGGCTCGCTTGCTTGCTAGTATAATGGGCGACGTGGACGTGCTGGCGCTGCGCTACGGCCAGAAGCTGCGACTCGTGGCGGCGTCGGCGTACGCCAAAGACGCGTCGTCGTCTCCGTCTCCGACGGCGTCGGGCATCGGCTACTACGAAAAGAACGGCCGCCACGGCATCCTGAGCTGCGTGCCGCCGCTGGGCTCTGCGCTGGACCACCTCTTCAATGAGGACGAGTACCTCGTGCTGGATCCGCTGAACCTGCGCGCGCCTGGCGACGTGGTCGAGTACGGACACACAGTCGTGCTCGTGAACCAGCACGGCATGGTCTGGAACAACAAGACGGGCGGCATCACGGGCTACATCGGCCCACGGCCACGCAACATCCCAGGCGAGATGTTCGTGGCGTTCCGTCGTGGCGCCACCAAGGACAAGGACCCTCGTGACGCGAGAGAGCGCGACAGAGCGACCACGCGGTCGTCGATGCCGCAGCTAGAGAGGGATGTGAGCACGGCCAGCACGTCGTCGCTGGTGTCCACGGCGTCGTCGTCGGGGTTCGCGACTGTGTACGACCCCGCAGACGGACCTGTGCACTTTGGCGACACGAACGTGGCGATCACGGTGATGGAGTCGAACCGCCACTCCAAGTCGTACAACAAGCGGCTGACCAACTTCAAGAAGCCGACCAGCAAGATCGTCGGCGGCTACATCTGCTGCGACGGCAAGGGCACGGAGCTGCGCTTCACGCTGAGCCCGGCCAAGCCCAAGGTCGAGCAGATCTCGATGCTCAACAAGCTCATCACGGCCTACAACTACAGCCAGAAGATCGCGCTGCAGCTCGGCGTGCTCGAGAAGCAGGTGCTGGCCGGCGGACTCGACCAGGCGGAGATCTTCTTCAAGCTGTCCAACCAGTCGACTGCCACGCTGTCGGGCAAGCGGCTCCACGAGACCATTCTGCAGCACGCTGCCAAGGGCGAGGACGGCGATGGCGCCGAGACCGAGTTCGTGCTGCCGCTCGAGAACGGCCCGGGCGAGCTGGTCATGAAGCTCACGGGCGTCGTGCCGAAGCGTGCGATTGCCATTCTGTCGCAGCACAGCAAGGGCCGCAAGTCCAGTATTGGACTTCCTACTGCTGCGATCGCAGCGCTTCCAGTCGCCACGCCGCTGCAGCACATTGGCCGTGTCCTGCGCAAGATCCCCGTGCCTGTGTTCGCGTTACTGTACGCGCTGCTGACGCATTTCCTGTGGAACGGATCGGACAGCGGCGCGAGACGCCAGGCCGTCGTGGCGGTGCTGCTGCTCGTGCCGACTGTGTACCTCGCGGTGAAGCTGGACCACCCGCTGTCGTCGCTCTTCCACGCGCCAGTCACGCGAGCGTCCGACTCGGACAGCGACGAAGGCCACTCGTCGGTCAGTCTCAAGCTGATCATCACCGAGTACCGCTTTGTGCCCAGCTCGCAGCAGCTCGTGCCCAGTGGCTCTTCGTCCAGTCTCTCAGGCAACGGCCAGGCACTCGCGGCTCCTGGCTCGACAGGTCCGATTCCGAAGCGCTATATCAACGCTGAGAAGGGTGACGAGGCCAAGGCGCGAGAGCGGTACATGGCGACGCTGGCGTGGCGCCAGGAGAAGGAGCTGGACACGATCCTGTCGCGACCGTGGCCGCTGTTCCGCCAGATCAAGGCCAACTACCCGCACTACTACCACAAGCGCGGCAACCACGGCGAGCCAGTGTACTACGAGAAGCCCGGCAAGATCAACCTCAAGGCTCTCAAGGCCGCCGGCATCACGCTCAAGGATCTCATGTACAACTACCTCATGGTCACTGAGTTTCTATGGCAGGTGCTCGAGCCGGATGACAACCGCAAGTGTATCTCGGTCCTTGACGTCGAAGGCATCGGTCTCTCGGACTTTGCGGGCGAGGCCGTCGAGTACGTCCGCAACGCCGCCAGCGTGTCGGGCGGCCACTATCCGGAGCGATGCGCGTACATCTTCGTGATCAACGTGCCGTCGTGGTTCAGTATGATCTGGAACACGGTCAAGACGATGGTGGACGAGGTCACGCGCGAGAAGGTGATCATCATCCGCGGCAGCAAGAAGAAGATCCTGGACGCGCTGGCGGAGAAGATCCCGATCGACAACATCCCCGAAGAGTACGGCGGCAACAGCCCCGGCATGTCCAAGGAGGAGACGCTGCTGTACAATCTGATGGCACACCTGAACGAAGAGCCCCGCTCGGGGACCAAGACGAACCCGCTCGACGACTACCGGAAAGAGCAGTTGATGCTGGCGAAGGCACCGGCTCCGACACCGACACCAGCTCCTGCGACCACGCCGTCAGCCTCCACTGCTGCTCCAAAGGCGCTTTAGTAGCTGGAAGCAGACTTCCTCCGACTAGGATTCGCTGTGTTGAGTCGCGTGCACCCGTGGCAGCTCCCCACATACTCCCTCCATACCATAAAATTCCACCAACCATACAATACGCTGCTGCCACGGAAACTCGATCGTACGGAGTGATGTTTTCAGAGACGAGGTTCTCAAGTCCGTTTGAGTCTCATTACTGCATTGTGACGCTGTGGTGCGGCGTGTATGCCACAGGCTGGCTGTTTTCCGTGCAGACCGCGCTCGATGTGACTGTGGAGCAGCTGCGACAAACCATCGTCGAGACGATGACGACGTCGATTGCCAGTCTCAAGGTCGACGCATTGGGTGTGGAGCTGTACGTGGTGAAGATGGGCGACGTGTGGTTGAAAGCCGGCCATCAAGTGCTTGCAGTGTTGAAGGGCGAAGTCGACACGACGTACACGGCTATGCTTCCGTTTTGGACGCTCGACTCGGACGCAGTGTGTGGGCAGCAGTTCCAGCCAGAGCCAGCGCAGATCCACATCCTCGTGGAACTCCCGCATCGCCGGTGTGTTACTCGTCGGTTGATCGATGTCCACGAGTTGCTGCTGAATCGCACATTGATGGAAGGACCAAGCTCGACGACTGTGCAGCGGAGCAATCTGTTCAAGGCAAATTTGAGCGCCACGGATGCGTGCGAGATGGGAGATTATGATGGGATTTACAGACATTGACGACGTGAAAAACGGACTGCTGCTGTTCGAGCCTTTCAAGAGTGCGTACGACGAGTTCAAGATCAACTTCATCTACGACGAGAGCACGGACGAGTTCCGTTTGTAGGTTGTCAATCCATCGGTGAGACGACAGCGACAGTATGGGATGCTGGACGACGATCACCACAAGGCACTCCTGAAAGACGTGGTCCTGCCGAAGAACTGGAAGCGTCAAGGTCCACGACTCGCTCCTGGGACCAACTACAACATCCAGACGACATTTGGCGATCTGGAAGGCCAGGCTCTTCGCTTCGTGTCCGTACAAGCGCTATTTGAACTTGCAGGCGCGATTGGCGCGAGTGAAGGCGATCAAGAACGGCTGGATACACCCAGACGAAGAGGACTTTGCGGTCTTTTGGTCGGAGGGCATGTCGTTGGAAGAGTTCCAAGTCGTGGCTGAAAATCCCCGTAACGACTTGGTGACGTCCCTGCATTGAAACTCGTCGGAGCGTGAACTAGACTGCAGAAGTGCCGGCCGACGTGGTCTCTAGAGGAGGAATCTGAATGTCGCTGACAAGTGGCCTCTGAAGTTGTTGGGAGTACAAACTTGGGTCTTGCGCAGCTCGTATATGGAGTGGCGTGTCCCTTCAACTCGGCTTAATGGCGAAATGCTCTGGAAGCAGAGTGAGCTCATCAATGGTGACCTGAATGGATTGCGACATCAACGTAAACCCACGTATATTGAGCGGCCACGCAGCTATCTGTCCGACACAGGACTCCACCGAAATGATGTCAACAGATCAAACTCCGTCCCCGGGGCAAGTCTCGCGTCGCCCGATCGCAACTTCCGAAATGGCGAGTGACCTTGCATCAAGAGTTTGCGCTGGCGCTTGTTGAGGCCGTCGAATAGCAACTGCGACTTGATAGACGGATCCAACACCCTCATGCGAACCACATCGTCTTTCTTGTCGTAGAGGAAGCTGATCTGGAAGCGATCGAACGCGCGCTTCAGAGGCTGGAAGAGCAGCACAGCACGCCGTTCCACACGTCGTCGACGTCGTCAATCTCTAGCAATGGCTCTGCCAGGAAAGCAAGGTGACGGTGGAACAGATGAGTTGCGCCCACCAACTTTGACGGCATGGCGAAATCGAAGTACCGACAGGAAACGAACCCCGGCGATGGAAATCGACTCTCCAGAACGATTGCACAGTGCGAAGTAGGTTAAATTTCCAAATCGATATCCACATGCCGTGTTGTGCCTCCAAGATCTCAGATAACAGCTTGACATGCCCAGCCAAGAATATTCTTGTCGAAGTGAGATGTTGGACTGATAAACCCCCTCCCCCCACGTAAATCCTTGCTCCCCCCAATGGCTCTTCAACGCAGCGATCAATCAAAAGCGCGATGTGTGCCTCTACGCGGTAGCTCGGAAATGCCGCCCGCCGTTCAGTGTCTGCGCTGCGTGTATCTCCTTCCGGCTAGGATACAAGGTTTGAACTCTCAGCGAACAGTCAACCCCACTTGCCAAAACCCACGACACACGGCGGCCTGGGTCTTCGTATCGGCGCCTCACCACAGGCACAACGACCCAGTGGCAGTTCCTGTCCAAGGCTTCATCTGAAGCGTGCCAACCGCCGGGCAATCTCACGCCGCGTAGAGTTTCTCGACCGCACACTGCGAGACCGACGGTGTCAGAGGCCATTCGACAGCGTCCCGCGACAGCGCGTGTTATCAACACACCGACATTAACGTCGCTGGCTTCAGCTCCTTCTCAGCGAGACCAATCAAGCGCGATTTCCCACTTCGAGAAGCTGCTGGAGTTGGCTCCTGACGATCTCGTCACGCTCTTCCGACTACCCGTGGCGTATGAAAAAACGGAATGCTGCCAGGTACAGCGCGCTCCACACCGTCGCCTCATCCATAGACACAGTCTTCTCTCGTACGTGGTCGAAATCGCGCATAGACGAAAAGGAGGTGATTTCGACTATGACGTGGTCACCACTCGCGTCAAACCCACGACGTCTCAGAGCACGAAGTCGTTCAGTGGCGTGGGCGACAGTGGCTGTGGCGGTTGAGAGCCCATACCACCACCGGAGCCGCCAGAGTCCATGGCTTGATGCAACATGGTCTGCATGGAGTGCGAATGCAAACCAAAGGCATGGCTGCTACCGATGAAGTTCATCGGTAGCAACGCAAGGGCTTGCTGCTGAGCTTGCTGTTGGGCGGCTTGGTGCTGCTGATGCGACGTGACGACTGCGGCTGCAGCGGTCATCATCTCCATCAATGACTGCGGCACGCCACGAAGCGAGCTGTCGCCTGAAGAGCCATGCTGAATTGGCACGAAGGCCTGTTCGTGTTGCTCTTGCAAGTCGCTGCCAGCAAAGCCAAACATGGATTGCTGGAGCTGGAAATCTGTCACCGTACGAGCCGCTTGGTCGTCTACTGCACCGCTTGTACCCATGGCAGCTGCGTTGACACCTTCACTCGTGGAGCTCTCGACAAAGTCGGCAAACAAGTGCTTTTGACGCATGTAGTCCTTGACGCGGCGGCGGATCGTCTCGCACGAGACCTTGACGTCAAAGCCCGACTCGAGCTCCTGCTGGATCATGCGAGCTGAGCACTTACTGTTCATCTTGACCGTCTGCAGGATCACTTTGTCCAGGATTTCGTCCGTCTTGCGCGGGCGGCCGCTTCGTGGAGCAGGGAGAGCCGAGCCTGTGCGCAGCACCTTCTCTACGATCGCTCGGACAGTGGTGTGCGGCATGTCGAGCTGGTCGCCGATCTTGCGGTAGCCCAGACCCTGTCGATGCAGCTCCACGCATCGCTCGCGCGTCTCGACGGAATACTCGGCTCGTTTTCGTTTCTTCGATGGCTCTCCTGGTACGGCGTCGCCTTCACCAGCAGTTTGTGCATTGTCTAACGGTCGTTTGCTTTGTTTTGGCTCTGAGGGCGTCACTGTATCAACTGCACCAGTCGGTTCAGAACCACTGACCCCTGCAGCCTGGGCCGCTGTCGTGTCAACAAGCTGCAGACGCTGCTTCGTATGATCACGGACACGTCGTCGAATGGTCTCCACCGACACTTTGACCTGGTAGATGGTTCGAAGGTCATCTTGGATCTGCTTGGCGGTGCTGCGCTCGCTGTTCTTTACCGACTGGAGGATCACGCGGTCAATCAGACCCGTTGTCTTGCGAGGGCGTCCGCTTCTCGGCGCCGACTCGACAGTGCCAGTCTTCTTGGCCTTTCTGACGATGGCGCGTACCGAGTCCGGAGGAATGTCGAGCTCCTCAGCGATGGCATGGTACGACTTCCCCTCTTGTTCGTGCTTGACCACACACAGCTCTCGCACTTCAGGCGTGTACTCGCTGCCACGCTTGCGTCTCGCCTTGCCCTTTGCTTTTCCCGCAGGCACAACCGATTCTTCGGTCGACGTCGTCTCAGCAACTTCCTCGTCTTCTTCGCCTTCTTCATCCACTTCGTGAGAGTCGCCACTGGTGTCCAGTGTCTCCTCCGTGTCCTTCTCTTCGTCTTCTGTGCCGTTATTCACTGATACATTCAACGGCACCACAGCCTTCGATGCAGCGATCGCCTCAATATTCAGTTGCTTCTTGCAGTCTCGCACTCGTCTGCGGATCGTTTCAAACGACACAGCGACGCCTTCGTGTGACGCCAGCACCTTGTCGAGGACCTCACGAGCCGTCCAGCTGGGGCTCTGCGCCACGAGCTCTCGGATCGTCGCCTCCACGCCTTCGTTCGTCACTCGAGGGCGCCCAGCACGCGCGGCTGTCACCACTGCGCCGCCTTGCTGCTTGGCGCGCTTCACTATGGTCTGCACCGTCGTCACCGGCATCTTGAGCTCCTCGGCGATGGCCTTGTAACTCTGCCCGGCCGCGTGCTTGTCCACACACAGCTGCCGAGTCTCCACCGAGTACTCACTGCGAGGCGCAGCCCCAGCAGCCTCCGCGTCTGCTGCTTGGCTGTGCTGCTGTCCGTCTCCGAGCCCTTCATCAACAGCTCCAATTCCCTCTCCCTCTCCATCTTCGCCTTCGTCGCCGCTCGCCCCCGACAGCACGCTCTCCGGCTGCATGACGCGTGTGACGATGGCGCGCACCGTCTCCGCCAGCATATCCAAGTGCGACGACAGCCTCCCCCCTGCGTGCTGCGCCTGAGCGTCGTTCTTCGTCTCAGCAGCTCCATTTGCCTCTGGAGTCGCCTTTGGATGCGTTGATTTCGCCTCCTCTGCGGTCGTCTGGGGCCGTTTCTGGGTCGAATTTGACGCGGATTTCGCGTCAGCCGTGTCTGCCAGCATCGTGGCACTCGTAGTAGGCTCTGGCAGCGCCTCGGAGCTGCTTGGAGCACCGGGAATCGCCTCCGCCGCCATGGAACTCTCTGATTTCTAGCTCGGTGGTGAGACCTTGGGCGCAATGCTCCGTTTGAGCAGCTGGTGCGAACTTTTGTGTGCGTGGTGTGCCACCAAACCTCCCTTTAAGCATACTCGAAGATACCGGTAGTTTCATCGGTATCTCACAACACAGGTTTATCAGCATCTCCAAGAAGAACCGGAAATCCCCTCAGGTCGAAGATGACGACACCACATGCGCCCTGGAAAGAGCACGTTCTGGAGGAGATCCCGGTCGCGGACGGCGACGTGGGCGACGCCATCACGTGCCTGCTTCACACCATCCTGTTCACGCGCGCGCCTGGCCCCGTGCGGCCTTCGGAGGCCACGTGCCATGCGTTCCCGAACATTTCGTACTCGCTGTGCGCCGTCGGAGACGTGAGCCGCAAGGTCGAGCACGCCGTAAAGAGCTTCGAAGAGAGCGTGACTGGCAGCTCCACAGGCGCAGGAAGGGCTGAGGAGCTGGAGATGTCGGGGCGGCATGGCGGCGGGTACGGAGGCGGTGGGTACGCGCAGCGAGGAAGCTTCGGCAGCAGCCAGCGGCTGAGTTTCGGCGGCGGCAGTGGCCCGGGAGCGAATCCTGTGAGCCGCAGCGGCTGCCTCGTGGTCGCGTTCTACCATTTGAAGCTGAAGAAGGCGCTGTTCGGGCTTATGTCGACAGAGGAGAAGATCTACTTTGAGAAGTGGGTCGTGCCCGTCCACGTCTCGCCATCCCCGCAGTCGCCCACACAACAGGACGTCGCCACGCGCGAGACGGAAATGGCGCTGCAGAACGCACTGTTGCATATCTTGTCGGCAGTGCAGACGATCGACCATGTGCCCAGTAGCACGTACTACTTTGAGGTATGTTTTCCTGCGTCCATGCTGGCCGATTGCAAGCTTTCGGTTTGCTGACGTGTAACTTTGCTGTAGATCAACCAGTACGCAAGTCTGGAAGCCATGCAGAGCGAGATGGGAGCAAGCGGCTCCTACGGCCTTGGTTTACAAGCCAGCGGACGACTCATGACGTAGACTGCCATTCTGTCCCAGCGTTTCTAAGTTATAGACGTTTCCCATTCACGAATCTGCCTCCTCCTCACTCTTGGGCATCGTGTGTCACAGTAGCATGCATCATAGATGAAGCCAAGTGAACACGCATGACAGCACACTTGAAACCCACTTGCTTCGCATAGGAAGGGAATTGGGAGTTGATTTCGAGTGGTTACTTTCGATTCCGTATCGGATACGGCTCACTCACCCGGCGACGGTCTTCTGCGTGACGGAGGCCCTACCAACGAGTTTCTGCATCCACGGCCGCTGCAGTTGCGTCTGCAGGGTCTCCGCCATGTCCTTCCACGACGTGAGCAGGATCGCAACGGAGAGCTGCAGTGCTTGCACGACGACGAACACGAGCAGTCCGTAGATGGCTTTGTACGCCCAGCGGTCAGTCACGGACAGCCACAGCAGCATGGTGAGCAGTATGAAGAGAGCGCTGGTCCAGTAGATCTGGTAAAAGACCGTGCAGAGCTCTTGGTGGGTCTTGGATTGGTGCCACTGGAGCCTGTAAAGCGTCGCGATCACGGCGTATTCGAAGAACTGCGTGATGAGGACGGCACACGCGAGCGCGCCCACGAGCCACGGGAAGGCCTCGCCGAGCGACCAGCTCAGGCCAGTGGACGGGGTGGAAGAGGCGGCTGCGGAGTTGGCGCCATTAGTGTACTGGTGCACCCTGTGCTGCAGTGGCGTGGATGCAGCGCCCAGTGGCGTGAGCCCAGGGCTGGCCATTTTGAGGAGCTGCTGGATGGAGAACACGCTGATGATGAGACCTCCAAATGTTTGAAGCGTCGTCAGTGTGCCACAAAGAGGGGTACGTGGTACCATCAAAGCGGTACAGTCAACCAGGACTCGATTAAGTTAATGAAATGGTTCACCTCACACGACCACATCGCCGGAGGTCGGCTCGACTTCTTCCACCACGGCTGGGCTGATGGCGGCCACCTCTGGCTCCTCCTTGGAAGGCACGGCGGTCTCGTTTGTGGTCTTCTTCAAGCGGATGCACTGGACGACGCCGATGCTTTGCTGGATGCTGCGTAGCATCTCCCCAGCGGCGTTCTCTCCGAGGTAGACACGAGCCTCCGGATGGTTGAGCGCTACAGCTGCCTTCGCAAGCGTGCTTTGCAGCGAGTCGACACCACTCCAGCCCTTGCCGCTGTGCTTTGCTTTCTTGCCCGCTCGGACTGATGAAGAAGACGCTTTTCGCTTGACCTTGGTCTCACCAGAAACTCCATTCCCTGCCGTACCATCAGCGGAGGCATCTGCATGACCGTCCGCATCAACAGATCCATCAGAATCTGAGGCGCTGTGGTCGATACCCTCATCATTGTCATCGTCGTCTGCGTCGTCAGCGTTGAGCGTCGACTGCGAGAGACCGTATCGACGACAGAATCGATAATACCATCCCTTCGACGCGCGGAACGAGCCAAGGTTGTGGGCCTTGAGCAGCTCTTGAGCCATCAGCTGTACTTTCGCAGCCGTCAATGGAGCTCTTGGCGCTGCTTGCACAGACGTGACGACCTCATCCGTGGAACCCTGTTCGTTCTCACCACTCGTAGTCGCTGCCGTCGCAGCAGCAATCGCCGCGGCTTGCAGCTCTTGTTGCTGCGACGTGATCCACTGGAACAGTTCGTCTTCAAACGCAGCGTGGCGCTCCGTACCGCCGCGCTTGCGCTGCAGACTGAACGTGTTGTTCTCCTTGAAGCGTTGCTTGATCTTGTCCTTCATCTTCATGAGCTTGGTGATCGCTGCTGAGCTCACGCCGTACTGCCGCGCACAGTCGGCTGCACTCGCCCGCGGCCGGTCTCCTTCTAGCCGCGAGATGATCTCCATGCGCTCCTGGTCGGACAAGCGGCGGCCAGTGCCTTTCTGTCCCATGGTCGCTCTTGGTGCTGCCTGCGTCTTCTCGCCGACTCGTGATTGTGCGAATGGTTCACTTTGGGCTAGAAGAGCTGCTCGACTCGGCAGCCACACACCTTTTACTTAAGCGGGAGTGTGGGTTTAACTTGTTTTTTGTATGTATCCTTCTAAAACCGGGTCTCACCTATCTGAGTCTGGCTTCTGAGACGAGAAAACCCTGCAAAACGCGCAGCTGCTGCTTCAAGCAGTCGAGTCGTCGGGTTGGAAACAACAGCCAAGCATCATCAAGGATCCATCGGCGTCGGTCGTCGATTGCGAGTGACAGGATCCATAACTTCGCACAAACGAAGCACCCCTGTGTTCACCAGATCCGTCGCTATCGATTGAGCCCTCATCCACCGCTGTAACCCTCCGACAAGTCTTGGAATAGTCGTCTCAAAATGCTCGCGGCGTCGTCCTGGCTCGGCCAGTCGCGCATTATGAGCCGCCGCAAGGGCCTGAGCAACGAGCTGGGCGAGAACAACTGCTTCCTGAACGTCATCATCCAGTCGCTGTGGCACCTGCGCTCGTGCCGCGTGCTCATCAGCACGGGCGACCACGCGCTGCACCACCGCTTCGGCGGCAAGCCCACGCAGGCGGCGTCCGAGGCCGTGGCCAAAGGTGCGTGTCTGCTCTGTGAGCTCGAGCAGATCTTCATCCTGTACCAGTTCGCCGAGGAGCCCGTGCTGGAGGTCGACCGCGTCCGCGTGGCACTGAGCAGCGTGTTCGAACTGGGCGCCATGAACGACGCGACCGAGACGCTGGAGGCCATCCTCGACGCGCTCCACTGGGACACCTTTAACCGCATGCTGACGCTGCGCCGAGGCACGCAGTTCCTGAGCAAGCACGACCTGTCGCAGTCCACGCTGGAGGATGCGTCCGCGATCGTGTGCGAGCCGCAGTGTATCGCGCACTTGCTGTTCCAGATGAATCTCATGGAACTCAAGAGCTGCAAGCAGTGTGGAGACACGAACGAGCCGCTCATGAACACGGACTTTCTGTACCGCGTGTACGCACAGGAGCTGCTGCAGTTTGCCAAGGGCAAGTCGCTGGAGGATGTGCTGCGGCTGGAGGCGCAGGGTGGCTGTGTGTCACCCGACTGCGTGCCGTCGTGCGACTCGTGCAAGGTGGGCAAGATGGAGCTCAACCGATGGATCCTCAAGCTGCCGATGGTGTTTGCCACAAGTGTCATCTGGGCAAGCGACCACGTGAGCAAGCAGGACGTTAAGGGCTGGCTCGAGCTGCTCACGACACAGAATGCACGGGCCAAGAAAGGCACGGACGAACAGCAAACTCTCGATCTTGGCAAGATCTTTCGAGTCGACCAGACCCAGGGATCGTCCGAGTATGCGTTCCGAGGCATGGTTTGCTACTATGGACGCCACTACGTCGGGTTCTTCAAGAGCCGCTCGGTGGAGAACGGAAAGTCCGAGGAGCGGTGGTTTCTGTTTGACGACACGCGAGTCAAGCGCATTGGAACGTGGGAAGAAGTCCATTCGCGTATTGAACGTGGCGGGTACCAACCAACACTACTATTCTACGAACGCAAGGGAATCGAACATGACAAGCTGCAGCAGGTTGCTGCTGAGATCCACCAGTGGTGGGAAGAGTCAGCGGAGGCTAACGAGGCAGAGGCCGCCAGAGCTGCCGAGGCGGATGCCGCTACGGCTGCAAGCATCGCTGCAAAGGTTGCCGCAGCGACCGCTTCAGCAGGGAATGGAAGCGTACCGTCGCCTCCAAGCTCGCCGAAGAAAAAGTCGGTGCCTTCGCCGCCGAAGACGCAGTTGCCAACGAGTCCGATCAACACGAATGGCTTCACGCCAGCCTCTGCTGCGTCCGCTTTCTCTAATGGCAGTGCACCCACTGCCTCTGGTGGGTGGCATGATGATCACATCAGCATGATGCATCAGTCTGCTCAAGATACGCTCTCGCGGTTGAACGGTATCCTTTCGCGAGACGTCAAGCCAGTCTCTCAAGGTGCCAACGATCTTCGCATGTCCGTCGCACTCCCTCGTCCAGTGCGCCGTCGAGAGTACTCCGTTCGTCGCCCAAGTGATGATTCGCACGATATTGACCGCGACACCATCTTCCAGGACGACGTAGACGGCTTTGAAGCAGTCAGCAGCCCACCAGTACAGTCGAAGCCTGCCAGCCCACCGCTCAAGCCTGCTAGCCCAACAAAGCCAAAGCCGGCCAGCCCACCACCTGCAACGGCTCCGCTTACTGCAGGTATGCGGAAGCTCACCTTCAGGGACCAAGAAACCAGCGCCGATGAAACCGAAGTACTGCTCGCGTCGCAGGTCTTCGAAGTGACTCTCTCCGCCTCCGATGGTGGCCTTGGTCTCATGTTGGAAGAAGAAAACAACATTGAAACTTCGGAACGCAGCTTTGTCGTCGGATCTTTTGAGATCAACGGCGCAGGCGAACAGCTCGCGGGTGAGGCTAGCGGTGCGATCCAGATCGGAGACCGTCTCATTGGCATCAACGACACGTCGCTGGAGCGTGAGTCGCTCTACGAGGTGCTGGAGATGCTCTTCACCGCGCCCAACCCAGTGGTGCTCACGTTCCATCGATTCTTGCCGTGGACTTGTCCGCGATGCACTCTCCTGAACGAAGTCAGCCAGCCGACTTGTGCCGCATGCGGCAATCAGGTCTTTTTGCAGCGTGGCACGCCGGTCAAGGCTCACAACGGACACGCATCGTAGCTGGCTGGGCCCCGTCCACTCCCATTTCCCTGCATACTGTAACCGTACGACTCGATCGCTATGAATCGAGAACAAACACCGCTCGAGTGGGTGCTTGGTTTGCAAGTGTGTCTCTCTACTGAGACACCGTTTGTGTATTAGATATCCATGTTCCGGTCGGTGTCTCACAGTCGCTCTGCCTTCTCGTCCTCTTTCTCCGGCACGATCGCGACTGCGCTCGACACCTCCACTACCGTCGTCTCACTACCAGTTGCGCCTTCAGTGGCTTCACGCAGTTGGATCGCCGCCACAATCTCCTTGATTTCCTGGTGCTGGTGCTCGGCAGCCGTCGAATCGGACGAAGTCTGACTCGCCTCGTACGTCTCTCGCAGCTGGAGGAACTGCGCGTACGACACCTTGTCATTCAGTAGCTCGTGCGCCTGCTTGGGCAGCATGGCAGAGATCTCATGCGCCGGGAAGCCGCTCTTCTCCAGCTCGGCGCGCATGCCGCGCGTGATCATGAAGGGCACCGAGGCCACGGCGTTGGGCGTCTTGGAGCCCGTGCCGTACCACACGCGCTCGGCCCACTTAGAGCCATCGTACTGCCACTTGTTCAGGTAGTACCGCGACAACTGGTGCCACCGCTGCACCTTGGACTTCCACTGCTGCGCCGCCATCGTCGATGAGCTTCGACCACTTGACATTCGTGGTGATTCCAAGGGGTATGCTTGTGTAAACCACATCATCTTCCCACATGATACCGGTTTTGGATACCGGTGTGTCAACTGGATACCGGTGTGTAATATCATATTTTATGAGCCCAAATTGTGAATTTTTCCTCGCGTTGCCCTAGCCCGCGGATTACACCATGTTCGAAATCTGTGATGGCGTGCTGCCGGCCGGTCGCACCAAGTTCGAGGAGCTCCATCTGGAACTCTTTCTCTGCTAAAACCGGACACTCCCATGCTGTGGCACAGCCTGTTGGTTCGAGCATGCCATTTTGCAGAGCTTCACGAACGGATGTGCAGTGGTGTCGACTCGAATCTCCCCAGCGTGTTTGTTACGCTTCAGTGTCCAGCACAACCACACCAACAACAAGGACTGGTCATCCACGACTTGTGACTTGGTCTTCTCGCATAGCGCTGTTGGTTCGTATTCGTCCACGCACAAAGGTTCGAATATCCATGGAAGTGATCTCTACGTTCTCAGGTTCTCAGGTTCTCAGGAGCCGCAGTCGCAAGCAGTGTCTGCAGCAGACATCGAATGCTGTTGCGAAAGATTCTTCACGTTGCGAGCATGGAAGCGTCCTCACCAGTGCCGAAAAGGAGGTTGAGAGGCTTGAAGGCTTCATCACTGCGACAGCGTCAAGCGCTTCTTCCTGAACTCCTCGCGTGAACATCGCCATCACGACGGTCCATGCCTCCGAGTTTCTTGACGGACGAGTGAGTTCGCTTGCCACCGAGCTTCAAGGCCGGATAGGCTAAAACACCCTTCTCATTGGCTGAAAAAGCTAACATAGCTAAATGATTGGATGATAAATTGAAACTGTTCAAAAATGGTTAGGGATGGGAGCCTCCCCAGCTGGCGAAAGAGTGGGAGTCACTCCAAATAGAAGCCTGAGCAAGAGTCAGTCCGGTCCTGGAACTCTGGCGTCCTAACTGGACCACTCTGTCAGACAGACAGACTCACCGGCCAGCAAACGGGGAGCTCCTCGATTCCTAGTCCCCATTAGGAGACTGGAGGGACGCAGGGGGAGCCAGTATATTCACTAGGCAGCCAAAATGACGGCCATCTTCGGCAAGGAGCTGTCGCCGACCGTGGCGGCGCTCGTGTACGTGTTCCTCGTGGCAGCACTGCTCATTCTGGTCGCGTCGATCTGGTACTACTGGAGCTACGCGCGCAAGATCGAGCGGTTCCTGCAGCGTGACAATGAGAACAACAACATGATGCGGCAGGACCTCGTGGACTCGTTCGTGGAGCGTGGACAGGAGGAGTGGACGTGCTCGATCTGTTTCCACGACAACCACCCGAGCAAGGACGCGTGCGTCATGTGCGGCACGCCGCAGGTCGTGGGCTCGCGCTCGCCGTCCATCGCGCGAGCCTCGGGCATCCGCAAGATCGACCTGCTGCGCCAGAACTCGAGCATCCTCACGCAGCAGTCGCGTGTGCGGTCGTTCCACGTGCGTCGCCTCAAGCAGATGAACCTCACGTCGCGCCAGAAGGCGGCCATGCGGCGGCATCTCTGGAAGCGCAAGAAAGGCGCCGACGGACGCCTCCACTGGGTGCGCATCGACGAAGACCCCAAGGATGACTACAACGAGCTGTCCACGCCCAAGAGCGAGCGAGACTCGACCGATTCGATGACCGACTCGATGCGCGCCACGCAGGCCCATATCGCGCTCGCGCTGCGCGACTTTGGCGAAGAGGAGTCGGCCGCCGAGCTCGAGAAGGCGCCGCGTCCGAGCCGCTTCTTCCAGCCGCTGCGCGCCACGGCGCTCAAGAACCTCGAGCAAGCCGAAGAGCGTCCGACCATGTTCCACAACCAGCTCCAGAATCCGTACAACGACCTCTCGCAGATGGGCGCCATCGAGGAAGAAGCCGACGACTTTCGTCGCGACAACGACACGGCTATCTCCACGGGCTACGTGCGCCACGGCAACGGAGAAGGCGGCTTTGACTGGACGCCGGCGGCCGGTGTGGAGCTGGGTGACACGACCCGCAAGATCGAGTGTGAGGATGATCTGGAAGAGATCGCGGCGCTGACGTTCTTGGAAAAGACACGCTGGTTCCTGGGCCAAGTCCAGAAGAGATGGCGCAGCTACGACGAAGGCCACATCCAGTTCGTCGTGCGTCGTGACCACTTGGTCGCCGACTCGCTCGAGCAAATGCTCAAGTGTCCTGCCAGTCGTTTCTGGGAACGACTGCGCATCTACTTTGAGAACGAGCCCGGTCTCGACGCCGGCGGTCTCATTCGTGAGTGGTTCGAGTGCCTCAGTGACTCGCTGTTCAACGACGACTTCGGTCTCTTCATCGCCACCAAGGGCGAGAACATGGGCTACTGGATCAACCCGGCATCGGCCTCCAAGGTCAAGGACCACTTGGTGTATTACGAGTTCGTGGGCCGTCTGCTGGGCAAGGCCTTGATCGAAGGCCACAACATGAAGATGTCGCTGGCGCTGCCGCTAATCAAGCACATTCTGGAGGTTCCTATTTCGTTCTCGGACCTCGAGTTCCTGGATGAGGAGCTGTACAAGAACGCGCTGTGGATGAAGCAGAACGAGCACGCTGAGATGCTCGCGATCGACTTCACGGTGCAGGTGATCACGTCCGAGGGCAAGTCGGAGACCGTTGAGCTCGTCCCTGGTGGCCGCAACATTGACGTTACCGACCTGAACAAGAAGCAGTACCTGGAGCTGCTGCTCAAGCACTACATGTTCGTGAGTATCGCACCGCAGCTCAACGCTCTGCTCAAGGGCTTCTACGATATCGTGCCGCAGTACCTTGTCACGGTGTTCGACTACCAGGAGTTTGATCTGCTGCTGTCAGGTGTGCCCGACATCAACGTCGGCGACTGGCGCACGTACAGTGAAGTGCGTTGGGTCAAGCTGGAAAAGCCGACCCCAATGGAGAACCGCGTGATCGACTGGTTCTGGGATACGCTGGCCAACTTCACAGGAGAGCAGAAGGCGCGTCTGCTACAGTTCACGACAGGCACGAGTCGCGTGCCTGTGCAGGGCTTCAAGGCGCTCACCAGTGCCGATGGCCGCGTGCGTCGCTTCACGATCCAGCTCGTGCAGAAGGGTCCGCCACCGACGGGTCTCATGCCCAAGGGCCACACGTGCTTCAACCGTATCGATCTGCCCTTGTACAGCTCGATCGAGGAGCTGGAAAAGTACCTGACGCTCGTGATCAACATGGAGATTTCGGGCTTCTGGCTCGAATAGAAAGCAGCCTCCTCGTGGGCTGCTGTCTGTATGGGTGTGAACTTTTGGATCTCGTGGACAGACTGGTAATATATAAATATGGGATTTTCCGACAGTTTGTGCTTGCAGCCCCCTTCCCAGTCGCGTGGTTTTGACTCATTGGTGGACGAGGAAGCAGTTGGGCGTCTTGGCGATCGTGGCCTCCAGGTCCGCGAAGCGCAGCAAGTGCGTCGCGCAGATCTCGTCTGTGTGGTGCTCGCCGTCCATCATCGCCAGGATGTCCTTCTCTAGCTGCGAGGCCTTGAGCGACGCCAGTGCGCGCTTGCTTTGCTGGCCCGTTAGAGGCCCGGATGATCCGTTGAGAGCCAACGTTGAAGGCGAGAAACCGCGAGAAGGGGGCGGCGGCTGTGGCTGTTGCTGCTGCTGGGCCTGCTGCTGAGCTTGTTGCTGCTGCTGTTGTGTCTGCGCGTTGCCAGAGCGGTCGATGTGGACGGGGTAGCGATGCACGCGGCGCAAGAACGAGTGGATCAAACCGAACGTGATGAAGCGACGAACGTCCACGTTCGCGAGCATCTCAGCGTACAGCACGCAGAAATCGCTCATGCGGAGACTGGGCTGCATACTGCAGTACAGCGCGAAGAGCTTGGTGAAGGGCGGCGGCGTCTTGCCTGCCTTCGTGACGTACAGTGCACACTCCGCCTGGAGCTTCGGGTCGTTGGCCAAGACAGCGATCTTGGAGGTCGTAGCGTAGATGTTCGAGTGCAAGAAGATGTCGATCATGGTGATGCAGCCGTAGTACAGGAGCTGGCGAAGGCACTTCTTTACGATTGCAATCTCCACGTCGGCCTCCAGGCTGATACGCTTCACGTACTTGACGCCGTCAATGAATGGCGTGATTTGCTGCAGAGCGAGGTCCCATTCCGCTGTAAGAACGAACAACAACGTGAGCATTGATGCACAATCCAGCACGACGCGCAAGCGTCCTCTACGTACCGCTGTTCTCGAGAAGCTGGCGCAAGTCACGGATCGCCACGGGCACCTGGAAGTCGAACACGTCTGCTGGGTCGCGCAGCTTGGGGAAAAGCTTCAAGTTGATGATGTTGGCCGTATCCACGGGGATCGTGCACTCTCCGTAGAGCGTGAGATCCCTCAGGATCTGCGGCAGAATGTGGGCGAGCATTTGCTTCTTCTCGGGCTTGGACAGGAACCCACTCTCCTTCTCCATGCTCTCGACCAGCGTGCCCAGCTTCCGCAGAATGGGAAGATACGGCGCTGCCTCCACGTGCTCGTCAAACACAAAGCCGATGTTGAAAAGCAGCGCGTTGCGGAAGTACTTGTCGTCCTCAATGCACACGGGGTAGCCGACGATGGTCACATGCTGCACGCTAAGCGTGATGACCTTGCTGCACAGCGCCTTGTCGATGATGATATAGCTGGACATGCTATCGAACACGTCCGCACTCAGCACACTTGCACACAGAAACACAGCAGACACACAACAGCGTTAGTTAGATGGAATTGCGAGAAAGGATGACTGGCCGAAATGACGCACTCGTGCGGCGCCTGGAAGACGATGACGGGGCCAGCGACGTTGTCGAACTCGCTGTAGAAGAGGCCCTTGATCATACTGGCGTCTTGTCCTGCGCTCGTGGCCTGTGAGCGGCGTGGGGCGAGAGAATCGGGGCCGATCATAGCGGATACGATGGCGTTTGCGAGAGACCTTGGGACTGGAGACTGGGGCTGTCCGATCCATAAGATATGGAAAACAAACCATCATTCCATATATGGGTCTGATTCCAGCCCTTCCGACGACCCACCCATATTTTATTCCAACAAAGTCAAAACCCGTGGGTTTGGTTGGCCGACCCGTTGCCTTTGGCGATGCATTATTGCGCGCCAGAATCGTGTGGGGGCGCTGGAAAAAAGCGACGTAAATGGCCATGGCGACGACTGCGGATACGCGCACGGTATGTGGACACCATGGAATTCCACGCACGCCTATGGGTAGCGCAGACGCTGATCTATAGATGCTGCTTGGTTGCTGCTCCGCAGGTGACGATCCGGCTGAGCAAACTCACCGAACACCTGGGCTGTGTGATCTGCAAAGGCCTGCTGAGAGAAGCTCAAACGATCCCCGAATGCCTCCATTCCTGTGCGTTTGGCAGCGATTCCGATGCACACAGATGAGGATCATGCTGTCTGACGCGTTGTTGTGGCCTGCGCAGTCTGTAAGAGCTGTATATACCGGCATTTCCTCGTCCAGGGAAACCGCTCGTGTCCCAGATGCTCCATCATGCTCAAGCCTCGACCCATCACTACGCTCATGTGCGTCCGTCCTCGCGCCGTCCTCTCTCTATAAGAGCTAGTATATTAACGCTTGCGTTTGACGTGCCGTCGTCTAGATCGGACCAGAAGCTGCAGGACGTCGTGGACCGCATTTTCCCCGAGTTCAAAGCCAACGAAGTGCGGCTCGAGCGAGAGTTCTACGAGGCCCACGGCTTCAAGCGGAAAGACCCGAGCGACGAGCCGTCGCGGCTGCCTTCCTCGTCGTCCACAACCAGCGGCAGCCGTAAGAAGGCGGTGATACTGAAGCCGCTGGCCAACGGCGGCCCGCAGCTCGTCGTTCCGTTCACAATAGAAGTGTATCCACTGGAGAGCAGCCGAGCGGAGCCGCTGCCGCCGCTGCGACGGCCGTTCGTCCACGTGGAAGGCCGGTTCAAGATGTTCGATCTGAGCAAGTGGATCCGACGGCATTTGCAGCTCAGCGACACGTGCGAGGTCGAGGTCACGTGCATGGGCGCGACGGTCGGGCCGGAGCTGTCCGTGCAGTTCATCCACCGCACGATCTGGCAGGTTCAGCACCAAGACAGCAAGCGACTCGTGCTGGAATATCGGCTACTGATCCCGTGAGAGCAGAGAGACGAGAGACCGATGGTGATGATGTAAAAAGCGAACTATGGCGGTGCCCAAACCGACAATGAAATAGATGCAGAGGACGGTCGAGAAAGAATCACGCAGCTGTCCGTCACCGCCTCCAGTTGGCCTTGTTACGGGGCGCTGAGGGTCTTAGCGAGAGTGGTTTGGCTTCGGGATTGTCGACGATGGACCTCACGAGTGTTTGTTTGTAGTGTGTCCAGTCCGACTCGTGGAGGAACTTCCGGACGAGGTCATCTCCCGAGGGTTGTTTCAGAAACACCAGTCGACTCAGTTTGCTCAAGCCTGGAGGTTTGGAGGCAGACGCTGCAGCTGCAGCGGATTGCGTGCGTCGTATCGTGAGAATGTGCTGCATGTTCTTCTGGAGTAGAGTACGGCTGGCGAGTGACAGCCCGTGCGTGAGATCAGAAGCAGTAAAGAAGAGAAGATCGCTCGACTCTGTGGAGATGAGGCCAGTTTTGGCACAGGCTACTCCATTGGAGCTCACGCCTGCACGATCGTCGCGGCGGGATTTGCGTGGCGGAATCCAGGACGACGACGCGCTGAAGAATGCACCTCTCGGGAGGCTAGTGGCTCCATGCACCGGCGGGGCGGCAGTGAGGCCAGTCGGCTCGTCTTGAGTCTCTTCATTTTCCTCTCGTTGGTTAGTATCGACGCCCGACCCGTGCTGATCAGTTGTCTTGCTGCTGAGCTTCGTAAGCATGCGTGGCAAGTATTCATGCGGTAAGAACCCATGCGTATGCGCGCTGTCGTGAACGAACAGGAGTGGATCATCACAAAACTCTAGCTGCTTGTAGAAGTGTAAGCCGCGCTCCGACGCATCGTGCTCCTTTCCTGTGACCGAGACGTCGCCGCTCAAGGTGAAGGTGACCGATAGATTGGGTGGACGCGCCAGTTCGGAAGGGTACAGCTGACAAAGGTGTCCTTCTCGCACGATCAAGAGTCCGTTCACATGCTGTCCCTCACAGCAGACCACGCGCTCTCCAACCACTTTCCAGTTTCTCGCCCGCTTCGAAACTCGCGCCAATTCGTTGGGTGGGATACCGTGGAAGAGCGGCACCGTCGTCAGAAACCGCGCTACCTGCTCACTCTGCGCGGCGTAGGAGTGGAAAAGAGTCAGGAAGGGGTCGACAGTTCGGCACAAGAAGGCATAGACGTACGATGGCCTCGCGTTGAATTCGTTCGACCTCGAGATAATCGGCCCAAGAGACTGCGAAGAAGTCGCAGGTTTCACTGACAACAGCGGAAAACGACCTACGAAGCCACCCAGTCACAAGCGCGAAGTCAGAGACAGAGCCGACCTCAGGATACCAGTTGCACCCACCGATCTAGTCGCAAGAAGCGCCCCTGGCGGCCGCATACGTCACCTGTCGTCAACTGCGTCAGCAGCACCTGTTGGTCTCTGCTCCAAGTAGGCAGGTCAACTGCGGCAAACGATTGCGACATCGTCACTGACTGGAACGCGTCTTCCTGAGCTGCATCATTTTGAGAAGGATCCTCCAGCATTGCGGCTCGCAAGATCTCCCACGACACAATTGACTGTGGAGACTCCGGTATGGGCTGGTTCTCGCTCGTCGTGACACGAGGTGCGAACTTTTTGTACACATTGACGCGTCCGCGAGCGATGAAGAAAATCTGCGCACCACCTCGGGTTCCTTCTTCGACAAGCACCGAGCCACTCGGCAGTCGTGTGCCAGCTATGATCCGGGCACTGAGCTCCTTGCAGGTGATCGGATCCAGTGCTCCACACTCCGGGAAACGCCGCTGCAGTACGTCACACAACAGCCACAGGTCGTCGTCCGTGCGTGCGTGCCGTGGTCGTGCTGCGATTTCCATGGCTTTGCGGTGCAGCATTTCGTCGAGGACGGGAAGTGTGGTCGAGTTCTCCGTCGACGATATGCACTGGGATGTGAAGTGGCTCGCGATGTACATTGGCTCAGCGCTGTATGTCTTGGAAGCGTCTGCGACGTCCTCAGGCTGAACAGGCACGACCTCCACGACCTCTGGCCCTGCCGCAGGAGTGCTCGTCGTCGGCGTTGTGAGGCTGGAACGCCGTCGTCGCACGACATGAACCCGCGCGTAGTCTTTGGCGGCCTTCTCGAAATCGCCCTTCTTTCGGTATGCTGCTCCGCGCTGTCGATAGAATGCCAACTGCTGGCAATTCCCTGAGCCTCCCTGTTGAATCGCGGCAGTGTACGCAACGATCGCGTCATCCACCAGATCAAGCTTCATGAAGAGGTTCCCAAGATTATAGTGCAAGAAGGGGTTGGAGGCATCCCGCTCAAGCACTCGCGTGTAGGCAGCCTTGGCGGCCTGCAGCTGCCCCGTTTTCTCATATGCCACGGCCAGTTGAAAGAGCGCGACGAGGTCCTCTGGAGCCATCTCAAGCAGCTTTTCAAAGTGAGAAATCGCGCGCGTTTGATCTCCTTTGGTGCGGGCCTGGAACGCCTTCGCGCGATGGAATTCGGCGAGACTGACCGCGTTGACGACGCGGCTGTCACGGTTTGAGTGGACAAGATGGTCCAGTAGTGGCTGCACGTCGACGCTACGCCCGATCAGTGGGCCAGCGTACACTTCTTGCTCGGTTTCATGGCGCACAGCTTCCTGAAGCACCCGCGGATCGACCAGGACTATCGATCTGGGATTGGACGTTGCGGACACCGCAGTTGTGCGTGGTCCGCGGCAAGTTGCAGGCCTCTTCGGCGCATGCGAAGGCGTGTTGGTTGCTGATGTTGCTGAAGAAGACGACGATGGAGCAGAAGTGGACACACTGAAGACACGAGCGGTTGCAGGACGTTGTCGAGACGGTTGAGAACGACCAGATGATGCATTCTGCGGTCGAGAAACGCTGCGAGGCGTGAGGTTGCCAGGTACTGGCTTCTCTTCAGCTCGTGTCTTCTTTAGGAACTGCCACTGCATTGTCGTGCCTGTAGTGAGACGTCTGTATGAAGGACCAGGCCGCCCTGCGGTCGTGGGACGAGCAGAAGGTTGTGGCCTAGGACGGGAAGGCAATACAAAACCTGTCTCCCTTCCCGCAGTGAACGAGATGCAAGACGCTCTCACAGGTCGAGCACTGAACGGTGGACGGCATTTCCGGGCTGGAGACGATGTTGGCGACGCAAGTGGTGGTGAAATGAGCGAGGCAGCAGGCATGTCATTGCGAGGATCGGCCATTGTCGCTCGCGGGTGACACGTGAGCTGAACCTGTGGTCCGGTGCAAGTCGCAAAACCTTAGCATGCACCGGCTTGCGTATTCTTAGAAACGCGAGGGGGGCGAGGCCATGGCCTTCAAGGGCTGCATGTGCCAAAAAGCATTTGTTCGCAGACTCTATCGAGAGCTCCCCAGGTATTGACGGTGCAAACGCAGCAGCCACTGTCACAAGCGTATCAGTGGTCGACCAAGGTGCGCGAAGCGTGTCGGACGTTCAGCTCCAGCAGTCGATGTTTGGTTTGCCCAGCAGCGACCTGAAAGAGCAGCACAAACATCCCTTTGCTTGAATCCAGCATGCGTGGCGTGCCATCTTCACTGATGCCGCTGCTGTCGTCATTTCCCACTACCTGCACCAGGCAGCCCAGCAGCAACTCAGCAGCAGTCCTTTCCCTTGTCGCCAAGGCCGTTCACAGGCAACAACCACGCGTCGGGCCTGCACTCGCAGTAGAAGCAGGCGATGCTGCATCAGGCCGTGGGCACCGGCGGCTCCACGGAAATCGATTCGCAGTCCCCGCCGCCATCGTCGCCCACGCCACTCAACGACTTTGAGCTCTAAGACATTGCAGTTTTGATGTGACAGACGACGGCAACACAATCACAAGTGGAGAATGGACCTCCTTCCTCGAAAGAAGCGACAGCCATGGCCGAGATGAAGTTGTGGTGCGCGGTGTATGGCACAGGCGCAGTGTTTGCCGTGAAGATCGCGCGCGACGCGGACGTAAGCGAGCTACAGGAGGCCATCGTGAAGGAGAAGAGGGACGTCAACCGCCACTTCAACGTCGATCAAGCTGCGCTGACGCTCGACTTATGGTACATGGCTGAAAGACAACGACGACACCGGCCGCTTCCTGTTGCGCGGAGAGGTGGAACCGGAATACACAAGGATGCAGACCTCGTCGACGAGGAGCTTCTTGGCGAGAACTTTCAGCCTGGACGCAGATAGATCCAGATCTTGGTGGAGCTCTTCAAGAAGATCCTCGTTTTTGGCCGTCCGAAACGCAATCTGGCGTCAAGTATTCCTCAGTATTTCCTCGCCCGCCTTTTGCAATGGCAGCCATTTCAATGCGAGCTTGTGTGCGGCCTACGACTGCGCAGCAAGTGGAGACAAGGACCGATGCAAGACCAGGCGCTGCCTCGCGAGTGGCGATGGGGCGACGCGAGACTCGCTCCTGGCACCGATTACGACTAGTTGACGACGTTTGGGGACCTGGACTGCCATCCACAGTGCTTCAGGACGCCTGCGCGTCCATGGAATCGGTGTTTGAATCTTTAGGCGCGGCTTGCGCGCTTGAAAGCAATGGAGGAGGAGTGGATCGAGCCAGGTGAAGGCGACTCTGAGGACTTTCGGTGCGATGGGATTGCGGTGGCTGAGAAGGTGACGGTGTTCTTAAGCAAGAGATTAGCTGGATATGAATTCGTGCCACGGACAGATAGCTGCATGGGCGTACAGGTGTCGGTAAATGAGACCGTCAACAGAACAGGCATTCGCATATCTGCAACACGAAGGCCTGTCACCCCATCCTTCGTTGGATCTCACCCGTGGCTTCCACTGGTCAGAAAGCAACAGCAAACAGTACTCGTCCCGCGTGGACTCAACACTGCGGATACTGCAACATGCGTCACACACAGCTCTCGAGGTGACGTCAACCAAACGCCACAGACACACACGCTAGCCAAGTCGCCATGCCACCGTGGTGGCAGACCACTGTACAGTACAGCCTACAGTAGTGGCCAAAGAAATCGGACAAAGCTTGCTCTTTCAAAAAGAAAGAACCTAGAGAGCGCACCTGCCCATCCTCCGTGACGTTGAACTTGCCGTCGCTTCGATTAACCACGTGGGTGGACAGCGTTGAAGTCTGGCGACCAACGCGAGGACCAAGCAGACGCGCAAACGCTGCGGTCTTGACACCCAAGAGCTCTTCGTCCATCAACTGCGTCGAGTTCAAAACGGAATGCTGGAAACCGGATCTATTTTTTAGTAGGAGATCTCAGGCTAAACTCCGGTTTAGGAGGACCAGGTGCTCGCAAGATTCAACGAGACAGAGGCTGGCGACGCATCACCTGGATTTTCGAGGGTTGGGACATGTCTTTGGTCTAACTTTTCGGCCGGAAGGAGGTTTGTGTCAGCCAATCATGTGGCAGGATTCAATCCTCATGGCGAAAAAGAAGGTGCGATACGTTTTGACACGGCATCAGCTGTGACACTAAATTCGGACCGAGTTGATTTTCACTTTATCGTCCTGGAAGATCACGTTTTGAGGTTTTTAGAGCGGATCTGACCTTGAACATGCAGCTGACGCGATCACTTTCTGGATGTTGCCTCCGTGGGGTGGGCTTTTGAACACCCAGGAATACTGGTACGGTACTGTACTGCTGATGGTAAGTAGAGTGCATCACTCTCTACTTGATGGGGGTAAGTGCAAGCAGCCATGAATCCAACCTGTCGTCGTGATCGTCCTGTGCAGTGAGTCCAGCAATGGGAATCACACCATAGCCACGACATGGAAGCGCGCATTTTTCCCGCGGTAACTGAGCTAATCGGCCAGTGCCACACTCACACGGCACCATCTCGCCCTCTCGACTTGCAGGCTGCAAGTTGCACCTCTCGAATCTCCCATCGCGAAAAGCTCCTGTCTCTGTCCACAGATGACAGATGACGCATTCCACAGTCCCAAAGTGTACGGCATGTACATACTCATTTAGGAATATGTGTTTCTACACGGCATAAATCGGCCCTAACCCACGACGTGTGCCACTGCGTCATCGCTGGGTGTGACTTTATCTGGCTGCTGGTTGGTTGATTCGATGCTGGCCAAACGCGTCGTTGTTGTGGTGTGGGCGCAGTCGCCGTCAGCCAAGAGAGAGAGAGAGAGAGGAGGGAGTGAAAGACTCAAAGCAGAAAAAACGAGCGAGTCGACGGAAAACAGAACTCGCCATCCGCTCAGTTCAGTTCTGTCCGTCGGCCTTCTCGCGGACTCTCCAGTGCGTCGTGTGTGTGTGTGCGGTTGAAAAAAACCCAATCCAGAAAAGAAAGGCGTTGGCTCCCTGGAAGTTCCTCCCGTCAGTCCGTCGTTCGTCTCCTGCTCCCCTCCCCCAGTGTTGCGCCAGCGACGCGCAGTTGGTCTTAGCCCGTGTGCAGCTACAGCAGGATAGACCGCCGTCTTGTCTGCTCGCCCCACCAAGTAAGTCCCCCCACTTCGGACCGCCATATCGAAAGACCCGAGTGTCCAAGCGCATTTACTTCCTCGGCCTAAACGTGCGTATGTTGCCGCACTTTGCTGGACGCGCATCCGGGGATCCTAACTGGACGTGTGTCCGGAGAGCGGTGAATCCGGACGAATCCACACCCGTCCGGAGCGGTCATTCGTGCTGGATCCCCTGGATCATGCGATGCGTCCCCGCCTCAACTGCGTGTAACTCACTGTGTATGAATGTGTCTCTGTGTCTCTCTGCGATATGTCTCCCAGCAGTGCCCCTCTCGTGACGTGTGTGTTCAATCCGCAAGTCACCGTCCAGAGTCCAGTATCCAGCGTCCAGTGAATCCGGACGCGTCCCATTTTATCCCAACCTATCCAGAGACCTTTCTAGACTGAGACCATGGCGCACGTAGCAGAAGCTCGCATGTACTCGCGCACGGCGGCCAACCGCCGCAAGTCCGTGGGCTCTGCGTCCATGCTGGGCAACAGCATCAACCTCGGCGCTCCTCCGTCGTCCGGGCCGTCGTTCTCGCGCGAGTCGTCGTCCACAGACTCGACGGCCTCTGTCACCAATGGCACGCACCGTGGCAGCCTGGCTCGCAACGGCAGCGCCGCTGTCATCACGCCCAACCTCATCGACCTCAAGACCATCACGGCCGAGGAAGTCGAGTGGGAGGGGTACCTGTACAAGCAGCGCAAGATCGTGAAGAACTGGACGCCGCGCTACATCACGCTCCAGAACCGCACGGTCACGGTGTACAAGTCCAAGACGCACGCCATCGCCAAGGAGCAGAACCGAGGCAAGTGGGTCATCCACCAGATTCTCACCACGCTGCCGTCCACGGGCTTCGGCGGCTCCAAGCTGCAGCCCGACATCATGGGCTTCAGCTTCTTGGCGACCAACGGCAACATGATCCACTTCATCGCGCCCTCGGCCGTGCAGAAGGCCATGTGGCTCCACGCCATGCGCCAGTCGCTGCAGCGTGCCAACGCCGAGACGGCCTCGCTGCTGAGACCAACACTAGCGCGAGGCAACTCGACCTCGTCGAACGCCACGACCGCCACGGCGCCGTCGACGTCGTCAGCCAGCGTGCCGTCCACCACGCTCAGCCGCATTGGCTCGGGCATCAACTTCTCGCGCTCGCAGTCGGGTGAGGACCTGCAGACGCAGACCTTCGAGTCGACGATCACCAAGGTGCTGGCCGACAAGTTCCTGGCCGAGTTTTCCGAGACGCTGAGCAACAAGTCGACCGAGAGCGTGATCGAGAAGCTGCCCACGCTGCTGCACCAGCTCGCCAAGGACGTGGAGCTGTGGTTCGATCTGGAGACGGCCGAGGCCGCGCAGCCGTCGTGTGTGTTCAAGGGCGTGTACCACGGCCGCGAGGGCTTTGTCCAGTTCGTGGCGCTGTTCATGACCAAGTACTTGCTGGCCAGCGAGCCCGACGGAGACCTCCACCACCGTGCCGAGGACGACGACCACCACGGCTACGCGTGCATGCACAATCTCATCAACACGGTCTCGGGCTCCAAGACGCTGGGCAAGTTCGCGCTGCAGCTGTCGCTCACGCCCGCCAAGCGTGTGTCTCGTGCCGTGCTCTCGTTCCGCCAGCGACCGCCGCCGGGCTCGGGCTCGAGCTCCAGCTCGTCGTCGTCCAGCAAGAACCGCAGAAGCGTGCAGGCCAACCCGATCGCCATGTCGGAGCACGCTGCGTGCTTCTACCAGGCGTTCCTGTCGAAGAGATCGCTCGCCATGTCGTTCTCGGACTTTGACGTCGTCGGCGTGTTGGGCCAGGGCGGCTTCGGCACGGTCGTGCTCGTGAAGCGCCACTTGAGCCAGGACGAGTACTTCGCCATCAAGATCATCGACAAGCACTCGGGTGCCGAGAGCGCGCTGAAGGAGCGCCGCATCTTGAGCGGCATGCGCCACCCGTTCCTCGCGTGTCTGCGCTTTGCGTTCCAGACCCAGACCAAGCTGTATCTCGGCCTGGACTACTACAAGGGCGGCAACTTGTACCTGCACATGCACACGTCCAAGATGGACCCGAACATCTCGACCAGCTCTGGCCGCCGCTTCGACGTCGAGCGTGCTCGCTTCTACGCCGCCGAGCTGGCGATCGCGCTCTCGTACTTGCACGCGCACGGGATCATCTACCGAGACCTCAAGCCGGACAACATCATGCTCGACCGCTACGGCCACATCCGCCTCGTGGACTTTGGTATCTCCAAGCAGCTTCGCTCGGACGTGTCGGGCAGCGGCCAGTACGAGCCCACGGGTACGCTGGCCGGCTCGCCAGCGTACATCGCGCCAGAGCAGTTGCTCACGCAGAAGCCACAGTACGGCATGGAGGCCGACTGGTGGAGCTACGGTGTGCTACTGTACGAGATGCTCACGGGATCGACGCCGTTCCACGACGGCAACATCTCGCAGATGTACAAGAAGATCCAAACGGCGGACGTGAACTACGACCGCAAGCCAGCGATCGACGAGGAAGCTGTGGATCTGCTGAAGAAGCTGCTGGTGCGAGACCCTGCCGAGCGTATCGGCGTGGACGAGATCATGAGCCACTCGTTCTTCAAGGACATTGACTGGGCAAGACTCGAGGTCAAAGACGTGGAGGCGCCGTTTATCCCGCCTGCTGACGATCTCATGGCCAATGTGCACGACCACTTCCGGAATATGAAGGTGGAAGAGTCGATTGGCGAGATGGACGTGAAGACGGGCAAGAAGGGCTCGACGCTGAGTCTCAAGGACGAATCTCACTTCGACGAGTTCAGCTTCGCCTACGACACGACCCGCGCGACGTTTGATGGCCTGTCGATGGCTGACGATGGCTGGCTCATGCGTCAGCTCGCTGAGGGCGCTGCCCTGCGTGGTCGTCTGCAGAGCTCGGCAGATGAAGTGGAAGCGTGCTGTCTGGATGACCAGACCAGCGAAGAAGACGGTCCGCACGGCAGTGGCAGTGGCAGCGGCAACAAGGCATTGAACGCCCAGGACAGCGGCAGCCACAGCAGCGACGGCGATGAGAACGCGGCCACGCCCCACAGCATTGCTCTGTCTAGAGAGTCGTCGACGGCCAGTGGCATGCAGCGAGAGCTCTAAGCAGTGCAAAGGTTGGTTTGGATATGGATTGGGCTGGTCGCGCCACCCACTAGTGTACGGTACGGTATCCCTCCGATTAATATGTTTTCTCCTTTTGAAACGCGTCGGCTTGCTCTCCATCATCTACCGCTCAGTCAGTGACCTGCGGCATCGCCATCATCTGACGCTCGACGAGATTGACGACCGTGAGTCCTGTCGTGTGCTGCAGCGGCGGCGTGGCTTCGCCCTTCATGGCAATGCGCAAGTACTTGGTGATCATTTGGTGCGACGGCTGCACGCTCGCCATCTTGAGCGACGCCATCTCGGCCAACTGCATCGGGTTCATCTTGCGCTTGTCCTGCAGCGTCAGTGTCGCGCCTGCCGTCACCAGCAGCCGCACGATCTTGACGTGGCCGTAGTACGCAGCGTAGTGAAGCGGTGCGAGCCCTTCAAGCGAGTCCTGGAGGTCGATGGACGCGCCGTTCCGAAGCAAGATGGAGACGATCTCGTCCGAGCCGCTGAGAGCTGCCCAGTGGAGAGCACTGCGGCCCAGGTAGTCGACCTCGTCGACCGCCTGGCCGTTGTCGAGACACCACTGGAAGTTGTCCACGTCGCTGTCTTTCGCCGCCTTGATGAAGAGCGCGAGGCGGCCAGCGACCGTGATCTCGGCAGCGGTCTTGCCGGCCGTTACCGCGATCTTCTTGAGGTTGTTGCGAGCGTTGAGGTAGCGATGAGCTGCCTGGGCGTTCTCTGTGTCAAGCGAGCACTGTCTGTAGCACACAAGGATGACCAGCACGATCCCACAGACGATGAAGACGGCGGGAGGGATGCCCGAGAGGATGAACAGCGTGCGTTTGGCGGTCGACGAGTGCGTCACGAGTGCGATGAAGAGGAAGAGCAGACACGGAAACAGTACGCACGCGAGACGGAGGCAGCGACTGCGCAGACAGCAGAGCAGCGCGTCGATTGTGATCGATTGAAAGTCCTTATCGGTCTCTGGGAGGCTGTGCTTCTCCTGGAACACAGCGTTCTCCAGCTCGTCTCCGTCATCGTCATCGATGGTGACGGCGTGGGAGTTGGAGGACGAGCCGCGTTTGCCAGACAGCTGCTTGGGCTGTAGCCCTGGAGACAGAGGAGGCGCCATGGACTTGGCTATCTCATGAGTATGGACTAGGGAAGGAGTCGGTCCTCACAGAGGCTCCCAAAGCGAGGGTGCTATTTTTGAGAATAGACCGATTGGCATTGCCTTTCTAGGCCGTGGAGCTGGCGTCGCTGAGCACCTTCTCGACCGTGAGCGTGACAAGGTCCCATACAAACTCCTTCTGCTGCTTGCGTGGGTTGCCGCGGAAGGACACGGCCTGCTTCTTAACCAAGTCAAACACGACGGTCGTGAGCGTCCAGCCGCTGAGCTCACCACGCTCGTGCGACAGCGCGTCGTGGAAGACCGGGTACAGGCGGTCGACCTGGTCCCCCAGGATCGTGAGTGCCGCGTCGACAGTCTTGGGGACAGGCAGCTCACTGTAGCGCTTGAGGCGGTGGAGACTGCTCTCGTATGGCGGCTGCGCGATGTTGAGGAGCTGGTACTGGTTCGTGTGGAAAAATGTCGTGACCTGCGTTTTGTCCAACGGCGGCAGGAACTCTTGGCTCGCGATGCGATTGAGGGCAGCGGCCTCGACGTTCCAGATGCGGCCGTTGGCCACGTCCATGAGCTGGTAGTTGTGGCCCGAAGCCTGGTGCGGACGGGCGATGCGACGGAAGGCGTCGTCCACAGACGCAGCCCACAGAAGATCCCGCGAAATGAAGCCACGCCCGAGACCACCCGTCTCCACGTCCTTTGGCTGCACGACTAGAGGACACCACAGCGGATCATGTCAGTTGAGTTCGTCCACAATCAGTACGTAGGCAAGCTCACAGTTGAGCGTGAAGGCGACGCCCTTGTCGTTGTAGCCGAAGGCTCCCGACGGCAGATCGCCGAGGTACGTGAAGGCCACGAACTTGGGGTTGTTTCCGATCTTGGCCGTGACGATGGCCGTGTGGTTGAGATCCTCCGCGCCACCGTCTTCGTTGTGAGCGACGACCCGCAGGCCGTCCGGCCCGCCGACCAGCACGAAGTCCGAGCAGCGCAGCGTCTTTTCATGGGCGAGGCGGCTGCCAGCGCCCAGCTTGAAGTCCGCTGGCACAAAGTCGTCGAACTCTTCCGACAGGTTCATCACGAAGATGGTCTCGAAGGACACGCCGCTGCCCTCGGCCACGCCACGCAGCTCCTCCACATACTCCTACTCATCCATACAGTGACTAGTCAGTGTCTTCTTCATAGCCAACAGAGTCATGAATCCGAAGCGTACGGGGAAGGTCTCTTCGTGGGTCTGGAGGAACAGCGCGTATGCGTCCTTGCCCTGCTGCGTGGTCTGCACGTACGGCAGCAGCCGCGTCGTGAGCTTGGCGTTGGCTGCGATGCGCGCGTGGATCTTGTCGGCGAAGCGCTGGCCCAGCGCCCGTCCGAAGGCCGCGTGCGAGTCGCCCGTGAACTCGAAGAGCTCGTGGACGCCGGTGTCAGGACCGGACCACGCGAGCGTCGAGGACAGCGACAGCGTCGCGATCAGCAGCGCCAGTAGCGAGAAGAGGGCGGACGGCATGCTGATGTACAGTGAGGCAGTCAAGGAGGAGGGAAGAGTGAGGAAGAAGAGGAGGCTACTGACGGATCTTCGGTCTCCATCTCCATGGTCTCACGTGTGCACTCACAAGATCGAAGATGACACATGAGGTGGGCTAAGTGCGCTGAGACGACTAAGTACGGTCTCATTTGCCACTAAGTGCGGACGCGGTGAATCGTCTAGAAGAGAGAGTGATGGTCTCTGGGACTGCCGTTTGCTAAAATTTGCCATTCGGGCCGTTCTGGAAATATCGCTACAGAGACCATCCCAAGTCCCAACTGGTCAATCCTGAAGACGAGTTGACTCTGGACGAACTTTCCCGACGGGAAAATGGCCAATCGGCGCGTGGTGGAACTGCAGCAGCAGACGCACGCGACGTCTCCGTCGCAGCGAAGCAGCCAGAAGCGGAAGCTCCCACCGCAAGCGGCGTCGAGCCAGCCAAGTAGCAGTCCAAGCAGCAGCGTCAGTCCGGAGAATAACGGCGCGGCCGCCAATCCGCAGCAGTGGAAACGCAAGCGTCGCCGCCAGAACTCCCAGAGATCCGGAAAAGCGCCGCGTCCGGAAGACGTGATTGTGATCGACAGCGACAGCGACAGCCCACAAGAATACTCCAAGCAGGCAGCTTCAGCTCCGGATTCTGCTCCAGCATCGACCGCAACAGAGCGTCCAGCGCGTGCTCCAGTTTCCGTGGCTGCAGCTATCATGGAGCAACTCGAATCGGACGACTACTTCCAAGTCCTAGGTCTATCCAGAGACGCCACGGAAGCCGACGTCAAGAAAGCCTACCGCAAGCTCGCGATCCAGTGGCATCCAGACAAGAACCGCGAGCACCCGCGAGCCGAAGAGTTCTTTAAGAAGATCGGAGAGGCCTACGCCGTGGTCAGCGATCCAGAAAAGCGTAAGATGTACGAGCGATTCGGCAAGAACGGTCTAAATGGTGGTTCTGGATCTCCGGACAGCCCATCCGAAGGCTCTCCGGACGACTGTGGATTCTCCGGACACTCGGACTTCTCGGCTCGTCCGGCGCGTGACATCTTCGAGGCGTTCTTCGGTGGAATGGATCCATTTGCAGAGTTGTTCAGCCCTCACGCTCGTCGTAGAAGTCACCAGAGCCGCCACCAGAGCCACGGCCACCCGTTTGAGGACTTTGACGACGGTATCGGAGACCATGGCTTCGGCGGAGGCTTCACCATGCCCCTCATGATGGGATTCGCTGGAGCAGGAGGCTTCGGCATGAGATTTGGAAGAAGCCGACAAGGCGGTGGAGGCTTCGGAGGCGGCGGGTTGCTGGACGCGTTCTTCAGCGACGAGTTTCCTGGCTTCGGTGGAGGCGGTGGCGGTGGCGGAGGGTTCACATCCCACAGCGTGAGCACGTCCTCGTTCACGGATCGCAACGGCCAGACAGTGATGAAGAAGACCACGACGACCGTGAATCCAGAAGGCCGCGCGGAGACTGTCACGGAGGAGTATAGTAACGGCCGACTCGTGAACTCCAGCTCTACTCAGGCTCCGAGCCGACTCGCTGGTGCTGGACGCATGCAACTGAATGGCGGAGGAGCCGTGACGCCTGCACCGTCGTCCAGAGACGGACAGCGTCGACTCCAGGCCGGAGGACGCGCTCGCAGCAGCCGCGCACTGTGAGTTTGGTGAGTGTCAGTCGCCTCAGTCTTTTCATCCTGTTTCGAGAGCGAATTTTAATTTTTTATTATACAGTTTGAAGCGACCACAAACACCATCGTTCAGTCAGTTCCTTCACTCGTGTTGCACCGTGGACTTGTCCACTGCCTTCTGCAGACGACCGACCACTGCAGTGAGAAACGACTTGTTGAACTGGTTCTGGATCGTCGTGGAGAAGTGGCCAGCCAGGTTGGCGTAGTTGATGAGCTTGACGACGCTCTTGGTCGTCGCGTCCTTGCCTTCGGCTGGCTGCACGCTCACTGCGAATGTGTTGAGAGCGCGCACCGTCTTGGGATTCTGAGCCGCCTGGGCGTCTGCAGGGCCCCAGGCACTCGCTCCAGGCACGCTCTTGTGCTGGATCGACTTGGACGCGAACATGCGAGCGTGGGCGTCGATGGCGTTGAGCACGACGAACTCGCGCATGTGCATGAGCGGGATCTTGGCGACGGCGTTCGTGACTTCGAGTCGCTTGAGTCCGTTGTTGTCTCGCCATTCGGACGTGTCGAAGCTCTCGAGCGGCGGCTTCTCGTGGTCCTTCGGGTCACTAAACGGGTCGATGATCTTGTAGCCATCCGCCGACACGAGCAAGTCGAAGACGAACTGAGCCGGTGCGTTCACAGTCGCCGTTGCGCGCACCACGTCGATGTGAGCGCTGGCAAACGCGCCGCTCACGGCAATGGACTCGTTCACCACAGGTGACTTGCTGAGGATCTGCCAGCCAGTCGACGAGGCCCAGAGACGCTCGGCCTCGTCAAACATGCGGTCTGCAAACGCATGGACGTTGGTGGCGTCCACCAGCTCCTCTCCGATAAGCTCTTCCGTCGCCATGGTGAGACCTTGGTGTGAACGGTGCTGCTCGTGTGCTAGTGAATGAATGCCGAGTGATATCTGGACAGCATTTCCTCCATGAGACTTGGAGGCTCGACACGGATCGCGCAACGATTGCATCGCGGAACAAAGATGAACATCGTGGCGTCCAGAAGGAGCTGAAGAGAGGCAGGAGCTTGAAGGCGGTCGCCCTCCGTCCGTGATGTCAGTCATGGAGTTCAGAGACTCGGAGACTCAGCTCATGCTAGCTTCAGCACAGCTGGCGGTTGCGGACACACTCGGTGATGTAGATGGGCCGTGGCGTGAGCGTGACGCCCAAGAGTAAGCCACGCTGCCATCGCAACGCTTGATCACCCGACCAGCAAACGGGCGGACGGAGATGGTCGTCGGATCACGGTCTCCGATTCTACAGCATCAAGGCATTTTCCATTCAAATCTCCATCGGTCAGCTCCTCAGCAAGCCAGCCTCAAGATCCAACCTACTGTACACCTGTACACCATGCGACCTGACACACACCACTGCCTTTCCAGGTCTCTTGCCCTTCATCCTACGGTGCCTTCGTGATCACTCGGTCTTTTTCAACCGCGTTCTGGAGGCGGCCGATGATGCCCGTGAGGAAGAGCTTGTTGAACTTGTTCTGGACTGTCGACGAGAAGTTACCAGCCAAGTTTGCGTAGTTGATGAACTGCACGACGCACTGGGCCTCAGCGTCCTCGCACTCCACTTCTGTCACCTGCACGGCGAACGAGTTGATGCCTCGCACCATGTTGAAGTCCTGACGAGCCGCTGCCTCTGTGGGGCCCCACACGCTTCCCCCCGGCGCCTTTTCGTGGAGAATCGACTTGGACACGTAGCAGCGTGAGTGGTGATCCACGGCGTTGAGCACCACGAACTCACGTGTGTACATGAACGGGATCTTGGCTTGCGTCGTCGCGGCTTCGAGACGCTTCGTACCTTCTCCTCTCCGCCAATTCGAGGCGTCGAACGTCTCGAGAGGCGGCAGTGCGTCCTTGGCAGCGGTGTACGGATCGATGATCGTGTAGCGGCCTTCATGGGACACGATAAGGTCGAATACGAGCTGCGCTGGCGCCTTCAGCGTTGTTGACGCACGCCACACGTCCACGTTCGCGCTCGCGAACGCACCGCTCGCTGGAATGGACTCGTTGGACACGGGCGCCTTGCTAGCGACGTACCAGCCACTGGAAGTGGACGCCCAGAGGCGCTGCGCCTCCTCGAACATGCTGTCCGCGACAGCGTACACGGTGGTGGCGTCCACGAGCTGCTCGCCTATGATCGCTTCTGTCTCCATGGTGCTGTTGGTGAGACCGTGGTTCACTATGTGAGACTCGCAGGGGTAAATGGCCCAGTTCCTCCCCTCGGACAGGAGTGAGAGGCATATCAGCAGACGGGCTTTCGTTCTTGCCAAGTTCCCTCCGCTTTGTGGAACTTGAGAGATCTGGAGCCGGTCTGGTGCTGAATACAGAAATCCACCAGAAGCATCACATCTTGATAAGCAGATACCTGTCTAATACGATCAGAAAATTCCTGAATTATCACCATACGATACTTGTAAAGGTAATACCCGCTCATAACACTATACAGTACTCTTTGACTCTTCTAGTGGAAATCATGTATCGGAGACCGTGGCCGTGATTGCCCGCAGAGTGCAACTCTCCATAGCTCAGGCTCGTCTTGCCTGGCCTCTGACTCAGTCTGAGCTGCTTAGACACGCGAGCTTCGACCTTGTGGATACAATGTACATGTTGAAGTGCTGGCTTGCGAGTCCTACCACAGTGCTGCTTGACCCTCAGGAAGCCGCCGTCGGCGTCACCACAGCCTTGCGCATCCTTGCCACGAGATCCACGAGAAAGCTCTTGTTGGCCAGGTTCGAGAAGAACACAGGGATCTTGCCGCCAATGTCTGCGAAATTGAGCAGCCGCACGACGCACTTGAGCTGCTCGTCGCCCTCCAGAGGCTCGATCTGCACGCCGAACGTGTTCAGCGCACGCACGTTTCCGTTGGCAGGCGGCACGTAGCCGTCCGGCCCAAACGCACTCGTGCCGGGCAGCGCTGCGTGCTGGATGGACTTGGACAGGAAGTACCGCGAGTTGTAGTCGATGGCGTTGAGCACGACGAACTCGCGCGTGGTCAGGAGAGGGATCTTGGCCAGTGCATTCGCGGCTTCTAACCGCCGCGGCCTGTCAGTGGAGCCTGTCGTCGGCCACTTTGAGACGTCAAACACCTCAATCGGTGGCTTCTCGTGGTCTTTCGGGTCCGTAAACGGATCGATCAGTGCGTATCCGGCAGGCGAGGCGAGCAGCTCGAAGAGTACGTCGGCAGAGGCGTCGACAACGGCAGAAGCGCGTGTGATCTCGATACCTGAGCGGCTGAAGACACCGCTGAGTTGCGTGCCTTCGTTGAGAACGTCGCGGCTCGTGCTGATGAGGCGCCAGTCAGACGACGGAGACGCCCAGATACGGTCGGCTTCGAGGCGCATGCGGTCTGCGAAGGCGTAGGCGTGTGTCGCGTCCACGAGCTCCTCGCCGATGAGCTCCTGCGCGATAGGCTTGCGCTGCACCGCTGGTGGTGTGGCTTGTGCTGCTGCCATTTCCTCTGTCTGCTGTGTGATCAGGAGGCTGGAACTGGGAATGGCGGAGCCACGAGAGCTTCTCGTTTTCTCGCGTGAGAACTGCTTTGTAAGCGCCGGGGGTTAGCTCACCCACCACCTGCTCCAGTTATTCACTCAGTGCGTGTGGTAGATTACATGTGGCTTTCCCCTAAGACTCATTATGAAGTCATCCAGCGTTGCGGTGGACGCGAGTGACTGAGCGTTTGCTGAGTGTTCTCAGCGA